>JABJVR010041524.1:0-64075 GCA_025773905.1 Chitala chitala
CCCCCCCTCCCCCCCCCCCCCCCCCCCCCCCCCCCCCCCCCCCCCCCCCCCCCCCCCCCCCCCCCCCCCCCCCCCCCAGGACGCTGTTGTTTTGTTTTCAGCTCATGACTATTCAGTAGATGGTCATTTTTCCATGCAAAAATGGCCTTTCTGGACATCCAACCAAACAGAAACCTGGCCTAAGGGAAGAACAAAAACTTAAACTCCCAGGGCCTGGGTAGTCCTGTGCTGAAGACTAACCTTGACACTGTGCACCATGTACGTGTTTATAAACACACAGTGAAGATCGCTTCATTTTCATACAGCATCACACACAACGCAGCTGTTACCAAAAACGTAACAAAGATTTGTTTTCTGTAAAGGTTAGTTTTGCATACTGTGGAAGTTCTAATAAGGTTCAACACAGCAGAGGAAGAGAAAAATACTTGTGATCGGTAAGTAACAAAAGAAAGTTGTAGTTGTTCAACACTAACTTCCCAACCCCAATCCTCCCAATTATAACATTACAGAAACCAAACTGTGTATCAGTATTACACTGTAACATTATTAGTAAGACGGATCTGAATAACCTTAGCACTGGATTGTACAGACAAGCCTAACAGAGCCATAAACTTCACATGAGATTCACTTGTGTGCACTTCTAACCTACATTCTCTAGTGCTCAGGCTGATAAACTGTGACAAACAAACCTTTCATCCACCTGCTCACTGAGCCGCAAATGACCGGTTAAACATGGCCCAACAGACGAGTCAAACACAAGAACATGGCCGTTCTGTTTCTGATAACAGCTGTGTAATCACACCTACTCACCTAGTCTGAATTTCACATAAATCTGCAGCGGTGAAAGAAAAAAAAAAAAAAAAAAAGGTAACACCATCTTCAATATGTTACCATCCTCTATGTTTACACAAATTTTTTAATAGAAAAAAAAAAAAACATGGCTTTCTGTGTGTTCCCACAAGTTGTGTTTCATGCAGAAACCACCTTGATACAAACCAGTACATTTATTCACTTAGCAGATGCTTTTATCCAAAGCAACAACATTTCACATACTGCATGTACTACAATGAGCTGGTGCTGGGTGTCTTGCTCAAGGACACACCAGGTGGCTGAGCTGGGATTTGAACCAGGAGACTCCTGCATCCCAATCTGATGCTCTACCCATTGAGCCACTAGTGTGAGAACATTAGCTTGGGCTTCAGGAGTGAGAGGTCCACTCTCTGCCGATAAACAAGTGATTCGGCTGGCAGTTGTGATAGTGAGCTAACTCAGGGCTTGGTGAGACATGAGTCTGCCCGGCTGTTCCGAAATGAAAGCAGCACACGGCAGGATGCTCTGAGGACGGCTTTGGTTACTGAGCCAAGGTGCAGTGGGAATGTTGTCGTCTCTATTTCCCAACCTTACTAATGCCCTATATATGCTATAAAAACCGTGTGTGCCCAGCGCACCGAGCACTGACGAGACCATAGACCCAGCGCACCGAGCACTGACGAGACCATAAACCCAGCGCACCGAGCACTGACGATACCATAAACCCAGCGCACTGAGCACTGATGGACCCATAAGCCCAGAGCACTGAGCCCTTAACGGCACCATAAACACGTTAATGAGAACCCAGGACACTGACCTGAGAGCAGTGACCAGCTGTGACATTAGAATATACTTCATTCTATTTAGCCTCTCCTTCATGTCATGGACACAGCAGTGGTCTGTTAGCTAAGGGTCAGCATATTTGACAGTATTTTTTGCTATATTATGGAGTGCTTAGGATAATAGGCACCCCAACAGTACAACCTTGGAGCCTGAGATCATGGCACCCCCTCCCCCCAAATCAAGCCTTTCAGCTGCAGCAACTTCCACACATTCTGAGGTAACTAGACAGAAGCAAAAACGTCTTACTGATTGAATTAACAGCAACTAGAATACACTTTTGCGATAATGCATCAGTTTCATCTATATTTTATTTTACATAAATTAATAATTAAGTTATGATGCTATAAGCTGTGTTTTTTGTAATTGTGTTAATTGTAAAATTACAACATACATGCCACTTTTGTTGATTTGTAAAAAAAAACATTTTTGATTACAGTCATGATTCATGACATTGATTACAATCATAATTCATGATCTAACATATTACGATGTGATATTTTGGCCACACTGCCCAGCCCTAACGTGAGTGGAGTAAACTTTCACCTCAGAAGACAATGAGACAGCACCGTATGTAAACAGTGAGTGTCAAACACAGACCCTCTGTGCACACAGCGGCCTTCATCCAACTCACACATGACACGTAAACGCAGTGTGAGCGCCAAACAGCCTGCTGGAGTCACCCTGGAACAACAGGCCACCTGCACTCGGCAGAAGGACAGCAATCTTTGGTTCGCTGAGTGCTTTGCTGATTATGGAGAAAGGTGATAAATGGTTTCCTTCTTTCCTTTGTCTGGTACTTGGCCTTGAGAAGATCTGCATTATGTAGGTAAACTGTAGCTTCATGTGGACAGACATTGGCTGTGCTCTCCACCAATGGTGTGCGTTAATATTGTTACACAGATGAGCCCGCACGGATTACACAAGATCTGAATGTTTACTGTTCCACTGTGCGCATGCATGTCTAACCTGATGCTCAACAAAGTTTCCTTTTGCTCCTGATCCAGTCTGAGGTGGAACAGATATTTTTGCCAGTTTCTCAGCGGTTAGCCCAGCCCTGTGAAATAATTGCCTAATTTGTAACACCCACCTCGTTTATTCTGGCAAGTGTAACAAACTCCACTTCGAATCAGTTCAGTTTACGCAACAGTCCGACACACTACAGAACAACAAACAACTAGATTTCTGATCTCTGAGAAGCAGGGAATGTAACAGCTTTACGTCTGGTTTCATTAAATGCTGTTTACATCTAGATTTGTGCTTAAATCTTCCATTAAAGGGCTACGAGCACTTTATTTTTCTGTTATGGTGCTGAATAAAGCCTGCTTTTGTTACAGGGCATGATTCTCAGAACCCGACTGAAAGAAAGGTCAGGCGTCTTTTCAATGTGACACTGAGGCTGCTGATTGGCTGGGGGGCTGGTGGGTGGGACCAATAGCAGAGCAATTTCCAGCAGCAGCACAAGTGAGCTGTTGATCCAGTAATCACAATAAACAACTACACGTAACATTAGGCCTGAGATCTGCATGTCTACGGGCTGGAGAGCATCACTCATCCAGAGATGTACAGAAACAGCAGGTTCTCAGGTTTCCAGTCACAGACTTGGCAGAGTGGAGGTCTGCTGTTCTACTTCACTCACTGGTAACACATTTTAGTAAAGAAATCCAGCGGGTAAAAATGGCGGCCACCCGCATGCTTACCAGGGGCTCGGCCATGATGATGCGGATCTTTCGCTCGGATACGGTGGTGAAGTTGGCGATGAGACTCTTGAGCACGTACTCGCCAGGCCTGCTCTCGGGGTCCACGCTGAGCGGCATCACGGCAGGCGGACCCTTCTCCCCGGGAATGCTGGATGCTGGGATGACGGGGGGTTTAGTGTAGCCGTTCCCCACCGGCGACGCTGGAGACAGAAAGGGAACAACTTAGGTCACGTTCACACCACCGCAGAACACTCGGACTTATCAAACAGCTCGTTAATGGGAAGATAACTTCAGGAACACGGCCGACGGTGTGACAAGAGGCAGCCCACCAAACTCGTCCCATTCCTTTGACCTCCCCTTTTAACATAAAAAGACTGTCTAAAGATTCGCTGTTAAAAAAATCCGTGACACAACAGGAACATGTGATCTGTCTCAAAATACTAATCAGTGATTAATTCATGACCTTTTCTACTCCAGAAAGCATTTATAAAGATTTAAACCTGATTAATGTTTTTTGACCGTGCCACCTGGCTGCCAGACACAGACGCAATTTACATATCAGTTTTTTTTAACCCCCTGCTGCCAGTGGATGCATGAAAAATGAAATCCCTAGTCTTCTCCTGAGTTTCTCTGGACCTGTTGATTGACTTGTCTGGCCATCAGCTTCAGCTGGGTGTTAATTAAAACGTCTAAGCCAGCAGGCGGTGCCCTAACCCAGTGCTTGGGGGGGGAGGGGGGCATAATGAAAACATCTTTGCATTGAGTCAGAAGCGGGGGCCAACTGACCTACCATCATCCTAACTGTTAAACAGTGTGGACAACTATATCATGGTTTTATAATAACATAACCAAACCAAACCCTAGATAATACATCTAGTCATGTCTTAAAGACAGCAACAGTATGGAAAACACGAGACCCTGGATGTCAGTGTCAGTTGTATTTGTAAAGCACATTGAAATACAACACTGTTGTCCAAAGTGCTGTACAACGGCAGAAATAACATCGGACAGACCCTCAGAGACAGTTTGTTTTTATGGCATGTGATGCATGCAAAAGAGGAAAGTGAAAAACAGCTCATAACTTATTCATTCAAAAATAACTTTTTGAACCATTTTTTGCAGCTGTATATGAAGTGCAGCTAACCCACACAGAACAAATATGGGAGAAGGTCTTACAAAGATGATGCATGTAATCTGATTATTCACTGTGATACAGTCAGCATCTCCAAGAAGAGACAGCATCTCCCGAGAAAGAATCCACAGTGAGCGACAGAATCTACACTGAAACAGACAACATCTCCAGCCACAAAGACATCTCCAAGGAGACCGAATCTACACTGAGAAAGACAACATCTAAACTGAGACAGGCAGCATCTCCAGTGAGAGATACAGCATCTCCAAGGACAGAAAATATACACTGAGAGACAGAGCATCTCCTGAGACAGAATATACACTGACAGAGACGGCATCTCAAAGGAGATCGAATCTATACTGAGAGATTCAGCATCTTCAGCAAGAGAGACAACATCTCAAAAGAAATAGAATTTACACTGCAGAAGTGTTTCAGCATGTTACATAACCCTCAGACAAGCCCCTGAGAGACAGACCAAACACTCATTTACTCGCCTGCCCCCCCAGCTCTCCCTGGGATTTTAACTTCCTCTTAAGAGCACGGCCCATCTCGCAGCGTGATGCCACCTGCCTGCTGTCCCCAGGAGAAGACCATGTCCTGTGAAGTCAGCAGAAGATCCACATGAGGTACGTGTGCTGCCGCGTGTCAACAAGTCCCTGGTGAGGCAGTGCTTTCTAAACGGCCTGAGAGTGCAAACAAACCCCACACCTGCAGCCTTGTGCCTGCAGCCCAGTCTGTGGGTTCACCAGCCTTCATCAAAGTGGTGACAGTGGTGTACAGAAACCTGGGGCTAAATCATGGCAAGATGTGACAGGCAAGGATTCTCAGCATGCAAATTCAGCCATCCGTGGACTGCCTGATTAAGGACGATTCCTATCTACTTTGCCATAGCTTTGTTTTCATTGCACTAGTAACAGTGTAAAGAGCCAAATGGAATGTAAAGAAAAGTAGAACTGGACGGAAATCAGACTGCTTCAAAGTTTTAATTGTACACTGTCCATGCAGCTGAGCACTTGTTCAGCTGCAGTGAGCTGTTGCACATGCAGAAAAGTGTGGAGTGTGTGACGTACTACACGGAGCCATTTGTGCAAACGAATACCGATGATTTCCCTCACACGTCGAAAGCACAGATTCAAGGTCACAGATTCACCAGAACTTCCTGTCAGGACCGAGGGGCATTTGTGGAAACCCACATAATCAAGGGGTGAACATGCAAACTCCAGAAACAGGTCTCAAGCTGGACTGAAAGAACAAAAGCTGTTGGGTGACTCTAATCCAGGTAATGCTAACTTTGCAACACGGGGTGAAATTAGTATTTCCTCAGTTCCTCATACATGCCTTACCGCAACACAGACCCAAAATGCAACGTGAGCCTCTGTAGCTTATAGTTTCACGTTTCCCACCAACACCTATATCCCATGAGGTGATGACTGACGCAGTTCAAGAACACTGAAAACACAGCTCCTTGTGTAGGTCATTAACTGAATACACTTGACGGTTCTTCTGGGCTGAAAAGTCCCTTTGAGTTTGATCAAGGCCAGCGTTGGACCTGTACTTGACGTCTCAATGACATCTACAGTCTGCAGTGAGACTAAAGCATGGCTTTACACTTAAACAAGGTCATAAGTTCACATACTGGACTATGAGACAGTGTGAAGACCACCCTTTCCCCTGCTCCCCAACCCAAATGACACACACCCTTCCAGCACTGATACCACAAATGAATACCAGGATAAACAAAACACAAACAAACTGCTGTCTGGGAGTCAAGGCCGTTTCAGGTCGTTTATAAAAAGACCTTCAATTGACTGCTTTTACAAGCAGCTTCAAACCTGAAACGCTCTCACTGACCTTACTTATGAAAGACCTTGATTGGGAAATGAACGGCGTTTACCACATCGACGCACGCACGCCAAGTAAAACCAACGATGGACGCACAAGGGCCGTTTTGTGAAGTAACATAATTTACATATATCTATAGCAATCCAATGTTTCAGTACACATCCTACATTATTCCAGGCCAAGAATATTTCATAATTCATGATGATTTATCTTAAACTGGTTTATGCGCTTGAAAAAACATCAACAAATATATTGAAGAAAATGACAAGAATCGAAGTAATGTTGCAGAATATTAAACATTGCCCCCGCACACCTACAGCCAACCTTGCCTGTGTTGTTTACACTTTTTAGTGCTTTAACAAACTCTGGAAACTTGCATGTCATGATGATGACTTTTCAATTAAAAACTCAGTCGCTGAATGTCACTGATGTTTGACTAAGTACATATACTATATACTACACAACGAAGCTGCACAGAGTTTACACAGAAGTATACACCGTTTAAAAGAAAGTCGTAAAAAACTTGGCTCTGGAAAGGGCCTTAAAAATGTTGACTCAATATTTAAAAGTAAAATGGCTTTGAGAAAAAAAAAAATACTGTCTTGGAACAGGAGTCAACTCAGAGCAACAGTAAAACTGCAATAAAACAAACACACGGCTTCCATGGTCCTGGGGGGACAGGTTATTTTCAGAACCCCAGCCAGGGGTCCAGAAGGGGAGCACTCTGAACATGGGGGGGCTACGGCGTTTCAGATGTCCCCTTCGTCACTCTTGCCCCTGTTCACCCCTCTGCTACACTATTCAGCATGGCTCCTCGTGATTTGGGTGAGAAACCCACAGCAATCCTACACCTGCACCCCCCCCCCCCTGCAGTGTGCAGCATCGTGCAGCATCGTGCCTCCCTGTTCCTGCTCCCATCCACACCCACACCACCACCTACCCAAACTCTTGATAAAGCTGATGAGGCTGGTCTTGCTCCAGCACATGGCTGCACCCTCCATAGTGGCGGGAGGGAGAACAATTTGGAGACTGTCTGGCTGAGAGAACAGACACACACTCTCACGCACGCGCACACACACACACACACACACACACACACACACACACTCACACACGCAGTCTTGCTAAGCGTCCGCGCTGTCCGACAGCATGGCGGGCAAGGCTGGGTCCGCGGCAAGCGTTCCGGTGAGGACTTTGCTCTTCACGAGAAGCACCCCTCTCGGAGTCCCGCTCTCCTCTGAGCCGCTGAAGAGTGAAGGTCAGGCAGGAATTTTTAGACAAACCGCAGCGCACTGTAACGAGTGCCAGTGAGCGCGGTGGCATAGCTGCGTGACTATATTTATCCTTGGGTACACGCTACACCGACGGGTTAGCCCCCGTACCCCATGTTACTTCAAACACCTCGTCTCTCTGGTACATTCTGTCAAATTGTTTTGACAGACATTATGACAAATTCGATTTGAAGCACTTGGAATTTGTACGCCGTTAGTAAAAACATCCCAGTAAGGGTGAGTGTCTTGTCCTTGCGTTGGTTTGTCTGAGGGCAGTTTAATGTGAACTGGCCAAAGACATTCAGCTTCTTACACTGGTACAAGTGCATAAGTGCTCAGTGCAGTAAAAACTGAAGGAACTGTGTCAAAACTCCATACAGTAAGCTTTCTTTGTGGCCACTGTGTATATCAGTCAAATTAGCATGTGGACAACTTGTCCTGCTGAGCTTGGTAGACAAGCATTTCATGACAGAGCTTGTTTACTGATTAGATACCAGAAGCAGTTCAGCTTCATTAAAAAGCACAAAGTAATACCAGATTCATGATGAAACCTTCAGGTACTCAGGTTCTCATTTGATTTAACTGGGAAAACCCAAGGGAAACCAGCGAGTGGTTTTACTGAAGTCAGTTTCGGAAACACTCCTAAAAGCATGCAGGTACGTGATTCACAAGAAAGGTCCTGTGTGAATGGCGCGATGGCTTTTAGCTCTAACAGACTAATGTGTTTCATTAATGCACACACTCATCTGATGAAGAAAAGCTCTTAGGCCTTGTTTACAATAAGCACCATTCGTATGGGATTCTGTGCGTGTGTGTTTGTCCTGAGGGCAGAGACCATCGCTGGTCACACAGATTCGGGAGAGCAGCTGAGCAGAGGGCCGTCTTGGCGTGTGCTTCGCGGCCCGGATTAAGGACACAACGTTGCATGTGACTCTGCGAAAGGGAGACGGGCAGAGAGTATTACATCATCGCCGAGCTGAAACGGCTCTGAGGGAGATGCTCTTCCCCACGGGTACGATGAGGCTGTAGCAACAAAGCGTCAGACACACACGCAGACATGCACACATAGACACATGCACACACACACTATTTAAAATGCAAAGAAAATTTGTTTTGGTTTTGTTTGTGTGGCATGACTGTTTTTTTTTTCCCAGGAGTTAACGTCTCAAAATTTATCCCCACAAAGTCATAACATGCACACATAAACAGAATGTAAACATCCTCTTAAACACACACACACACACACACACACACACACAGTTAATCTTCCTTAGTCCTAGAGTAATGCAACCTTGGAGGAATAAAGGTCCCTTTTCATCACCTCGCAATGACCACACATCTGAGAAGACGTTTCAATGCCTATAAGAATTAGCACAACACACGAGCAAAGCCACAGAAGCACTATATCTAGGGCCTTACATGACAATTAGGCTTATTAGACTTTTGAATTATTTTTATTCAACTTTTTTATTAGACTAATGTAGTGGTTTTGAACCTTTTTTTGAAGTTCCACCTCGCACCCTCAGCACATAAGACAGAAAAAGAAACACCAACTACAAACTAAAAGAGACATCTTTCCGGATCCTCTCCTCGCACCCCCAAGAACTGACTCTCGTACCCCTTGGAGGTGAACAACCACTGGACTAATGAATGGCCCCTGTCACATCAATTAAATATTTATGATAAACACCATTAACAAAAATCATTTATCCATTCAAAGCTTCCTCAAAAAAACTGACAAAGTAATAGCAGGACTAGTGAGCAGCAGAGAGTGTATATAACATGGCCCAGCTGAGACAAGTCAGACCTGTCAATCAGCAGCCTGTCAGTCAGCATTGTGTAATTCACGGAAGCTGTGACACAGTTCCACAAGACCTCCCTGGGGACATTATAAACCCCCCCCCCCCTCAATGATACAGGTGTTTCCAAAGGAAAGTGACAGCTCATCACCTGTGTGACTCAGCTGTCTGACTAACCCGCCCCCTGACGCAGCCGAGGCCGAGATGCCTTTCGGAGGCAGTTACCCAGACCGGGCACGGAGGAACGCACCCAGGTAGTGCTGCGGTCTGTAGTCCAAAACAGGGCAGCGCCCAGCCGAACCTGGACGGCCCAGTTCTGGTTCTGCTGGGCCTCTGTGGCCAAGTGATCGCTCATCGCCCCCTCACCACAGATACAGCCTTTGTCTGGGAGAACATGTGAAACTGCCACGGTTGGTCGTCCTCAAAGCTCCTCTTGTGAGATGATCAGCTGGGAGGGGATGCTGCCCATAAGATGGGGGGGCATTTGGCCAACTGAGGGGGAGGGAGTGGTGTAAACAAGGCCTAAAGCATTGGCTCGGCATGAAAACTCTGCATCTTCATCTGCTCTCTGTTGTGTTTGCCTAGCAAAACCTCCAAGCTCAGTCTAATCAGACACCCCCCCGGAACCCCTGCACATAAAGGGGAAAACGCTGTGAAAATACTTAGTACTGCATTCATGTCCAACATCCATGTCATACAAAAGGGCTAACCTTCAGAGACACTAAAGAGACGCTAAACAAGACAGGCCGTTGTTTTCCGATCTTTTAGCGATACTGTTCAGACTAGCCACTGCACCATCACACAGAGTATCACGAGTTTCAAATAGCAGGCTTGGCTTCTTTGTCTTTACTTTCCTTTTTTTTGTTATACATGTTGTATAACAGTACAAACACAATTTCTATCTTGGTAATGCAGCCATCACAAGCTGCTGTGAACAGCAACGTGATCAGCAAACCACAGAAGCGGGACTACTGTGAACAGCAACATGATCAGCAAACCACAGAAGCGGGACTGCTGTGAACAGCGATATGATCAGCAAACCACAGAAGCAGGACTGCTATGATCAGTGACGTGATCAGCATTCCACCGAAGCAGGAATGTGGCGAAGAGCGACATGATCAGCAAACCACAGAATCTGGACTGCTCTGAACAGCGACGTGATTAGCAAACCATAGCAGCAGGAAAATGGAGCAAAGTATTGAAAATACAGGGAGAAACCAGCAAAAAATCTTTGTACCATTACATAACTGCTCTATATCTGTGACTGAGAGCTGGCAAGGTGGTACAATGAAAAGCACAGGATGTTTCCTCCTGCAGACGACATCTCTGCGTGCCCCCAGCCTTGTGAGCTTTCATAGCATCAGAAATGTCTACACTCTCCTCAGTCTGGCCAACACAACAATGGACCGAGTCGCTGTACGATTTCCCACAGGCCGCCGTGGGATGCTATGCACGTGGGTCGGGACTCCAGACAGGCAGATCACTGTGTGGGCAGCAGAATCGAACCCCGTCTAATCCCATTACACAGCCCCTGCATGTAGCCGGAGCCGTTTAAAATCCTCTCGTGCTCCAACAAGAGAGAGGAGGCACCCAAATCCCCGAAGTGACGAGGACTGAGAGGATGATGCGGGCGAGCCGGATGAGGGTCTGATGAGCCACCAGACGAGTGCATTCTGAACAACGACGGAACAGACGCGCCAAGCGAGCCGGTGGAGCACGACCCAAACCTGCCGAGCGTAAACAAGCATGGGTACTCACTGCCACTCCACGACTTCAGCAGGGACTTGATGCTGATCTCGAAAAAGCCAGAGTCCTGCTGGCTGGCCATCGCCGTGGCAATCAGGGGGCACGGAGCCCGTGGCCGGGTTAGGCTGTTATCGGCGTCCCCCGGGGAGGGGGGTCGCAAGGAAAACAGGTGGCGTCACCTCCAAATGATGCAGACGAGAACACAGTGAGAAAGAGCCGACAGAGTGGCCGATATCGTTTCTCCTCCTCTTCTTCTCCCTGCCAGTCAGCCTCTCTCTCTCTCTCTCGCTCTCTCTCTCTCTCTCTCTCTCTCTCTCTCCCTCTCTCTCAAGACACGGCAGGCAGTGGGTGGCGATATGAGCTCCCTTTAAATAACTACACACAGGCAGCGAGAGCGTGAGCCAATCCTCTTAGCGGAAAGCAGGTAATAATAGCCGCTGCCTATCTGCACGTAAGGGCTGACCATGACACTCAGGGGTCACCCGTTGCCGCTCTCCTGCTGGTGTACGTGAAGCTTGGACAGCAGGGCGGGACAGTGGGTGAGGATGGAGAAGAGAAAGCTTGGGGAAATATGAAGAGGGAGGCACTTGTGAAAGTGAGCTGACAGACCCTTACTGTGTGGAGTCAGGCACATGTGTTCAGATCGACAGGACTTCCACAGATCTCTTGAAGCTGCTGGGGCTCCACACACCCCCCACCCTCCGGGGAGATAAATGCCCCCTACCGTTTCATGAAACACCTGGAATCACACTGCAGCCACAGCAGTGATTTGCGAGAACATTAACTCAGACCCCAAAGAGGATGCTGACACCAAGTGCCTCACATAGGGCACTTCCTAGTCAAACACTCCACCACCTCCCCTGGGGCGGGGCAGGGTGGGGTGGAGCATGGACAACAGGACAATCCCAATTACAGACACTCTCTTCAATACCACAGACTGGCTGGAAATAAAAGGGAAGCGAACCTGAAAGTTAAATATACTTCAAATGAATGAGAAGGCAGCGTGATGTGCTAGTGGTTTGTCCACTTTTCAGCCACAGCCTGAGAGCCCGACGTTGAAGGCAGCGGTCATCCGTGTTCCCGTTTTCATAATTGACAGTTAAATAACACGGACAAACTCCCAAATTTATTGTTCAGGAAAGCAGGCAGGAAACTGCAAGACCTGAGCACCACATCTACCTGCCAAGCCCACAGTGGCTTAAGTGTGGATTATGGACCACGAGTGAGAAATGGGAACAGGGCTTAGCGAAGTGCGGTCACATGACCACAGGCTGACGGCTGCACGCTCACAGCGGGAGCATGCCACTCTGCAACACAGGTGTCATTTTCCAATGCTTGTCATTTAAAATGGAGATTTTGTGCAGGAAACATGCTTATGCTTAAATTCTAAAAAAACCTATTATGCCTTAAAAACAACAAGGTCGTTTTACACAACAACTGTGACGTGTGGACAAAGTCATAGAAAAACAAGCCAAATTCCAGAACGTTGTATCACACCCGAGAGAATCAAGTTGATTGCGACGTTCAGATTCTGTCACGAGCGAAGCGAAAACTTACCTAATTAACCTTTGTCATTTCTACACTAACAAGGAGCAGACACAAAGAAGAAATATTATTCACAGTTTAGCATGACGGAACCTGCAGGACAGGTCCTGAGATTGCAGCACTGTCATGTCTGAAAAGAAGTCAACAAAGTGAAACCACTCTCGGCCTGGCGAGGGATGCCTTGTGTGGGGCAGGTGGTAAAAACGTGAACATCTTATCAGACTCAACACTGTAATCGGTTAAGACAACTCAGACAAACGTTTGCAGGGATTAGAATTTAATTTCTGAAATACCTCAGGGTTGGGTGTTCTCACTGCACGTAACCCATAACCGCTGTCTGCAAACTGCACCCCCCCCCAAACTCATATACCTCCCTGTAGCTCTTAATGATAACACTTGTTAACCTATGTCTGTACATACTGATACCAAAGGACTAAAGTCTATAAAACAGTATAGTACACCTTTGAAAATGTGCCTTACTAGTCCACATCTGATTTAACGTCTTAAAGTCTCATAAAGCCTATTCCATTTCAACAAGTAAAAACCTTTGTGAGTACATGCTCACACTACACCGGACAAGGTAGTTTTATCGGACTGTTCGTCACAAATATACCATTTAAGTGTTTGCTGTAAAAATATATATATAGTAATATATATATTTTACTTTTCCTATAATTTAGCGGCATATCACGAACAACAATTAAAAATATCTGAGTGACGCAAGGACACGAGGACAACCGAACAAGGGTTCATTATGGCCGATTTTCCCCAACAGGGCAGAACACCAGCCTTACCTGAGTTCTAAACTTCAACAATCAAACTGCACTGAGAGGGGACATACTGCATAAGTGTGTGCATGTGCAGGGATGTCCTAATTCACACAGAGTGATCAGTGTCCCCTGGGTTAAGGTCACTCCCCTCTTGTAGACCTTGCGTGGGCTTAACTCTTGTTAGACGATGTCTGATTTTGCAGCTGAATATGCAATTTCCAGGACAGGGAAGCTATTTCACTGTTACACTGGGAAGAGCTTTCTGGGGGGGGGGGGAGGATGTCAAAGTGACAGCGGTTCTTTCAAGGCTGATGGACTTGGTGATGGAAGGGTTATAGGAAGTGGCCAAAATTAAAGCATTTTTTAACTGTCAAGAAAGCATGCAGAACAGCCAGCACAAGCTATTCTCAAACCACAAAACGGCTAAACGAGAGGTGACAACACCGTACACAGTAGTTTATTCCTATCATCTTTAAAAACAAATTTAACAATTTCTCAACTTTACGGCTGATGTAATAACTTGTGAAAATATTACTGTATGCATGAAACACATACTCACACACACACACACACACACACACACACACACACACACACACACACACACAAACAGAAGCAGCAGAGATTTATAAGGAACATGAAGTTTTACATAACCTTGAAGGTACAATAAAGTCTATGATTTACACATTGCTCATATACCTTTTGCACCTTTCAACATGAAAGAGTGAAAAGGCAGAAGAAGGCGTGCCAGGGGCTAGAAACATCAACATCACTCGTTTTCCAAGAGGAGCAGGGGCTGTTTTATAAGGACAAGGGTGTGAGGCTTTCAGGAAGAGCCACCCTGTTGTAACAGGCTCTTCACGGCATGAAGTATGTGTGGGGGAGCAGCAGCTTGTTTAATCGTCCTGTTCCCCCCCGGCTGACACAGGGCAGACCCGTGCTGCTCCTCGCAGGGGGAGTGAAACTGCAGAAACATTCCAGCTGTCTGAGCTTATCGTGGGCCTGGCTGTAAGAGTCTGTACGGCTACAGCTTGCAATGCACAAATGTGACCACGCCTACTGTCTCCTACGCCTCTTCACTCAAAACTAAATAACGTGGGTGAAACGCGCTGTAAAGTCACTGTGACCTCACTCACAGAAGGTAACATCACTGTGACCTCACTCACAGAAGGTAACGTCACTGTGACCTCACTCACAGAAGGTAACGTCACTGTGACCTCACTCACAGAAGGTAACGTCACTGTGATCTCACTCACAGAGGTGGCCATCACTGCTGTCACACAGGACTTAATATCCCCATGGTCTTACTCACAGAAGTTAATGCCACTGTGACCTTACAAATAGAATTTTATGCCACTGTGATCTCAGTCAAAGAGATTTACATCACTGTGACCTCACTCACAGAGCTTACCATCATCAAAACGTTCAGGTGTTTATAACTTTGTTTATCCTGAAATTACAAATACAGTAAGAAAATAAGACAACAGAACAACACAAACCCTGGTGCTGTTGTGAGCAAAGGAAAGGTAGAAAATATTGGTTAAGTATATTAGGGGTGTGGATAAGGTATCGTCTACGATATCTTAATTGTTGTCTTAACGATGTAGGAACTCACGTTACCAAGTACAAAAAACACCTTATATGTGTCCTGGAGGTTAAACATGCATAGCTGCCAAAAAGTTCATGACTGAAGTTAAAATGAGTGAACAAACAGTACAGACACCACCAGTCTCGCAATCTAAGTCATCAGATTTAATTGCTAGCTCTGGCTCAACTTCACTGGCATGGAGATAGTTTGGCTTTGAGAAGACGAGTGTTGCTCAAAACACAGCAATCTGCAAACTATATCAGAAATCAGCGGTCATTAAAGACAGCATTAAAGACAAATATTTGCACTGGTAATTTCAGGGTTTTTGTATTGTTTATACTTCAATGCTTCAGTTTTAAATAAACAGTTTAACCTTAAGTATGTTGTTTCTGCTAATATCATTAGTAAGAGACAGTTAATATTTACATTTACATTTTATTCGTTTAGCAGACACCTTTACCCAAAGCGACTTACAATAAATAAGAGTACACATGCATGTCACAAACGAGGTCAGACAGTATCAGAGAATCTAACTGACAGTAAGTGCTGTCCTGTCATCAAAGTGCACAAGATAAAGTCAAGCAATTCTCACACAAGTCATACAAGTAAAGGGAAACGCATTAACAATATCCCATTAACAAGTGCAATCTTGTATAATACAAGACTTTCAGAAACACTTTGGGATGCAAGGAAGGAAGGATGCAAAATATCACCTAATTATCATTATCAGAAAAATCTCAGAAAATATTGAGATATTATTTTGTCAATATTGCACAACTGTAACATATATACATGTCCATGCACCTCCGCAGTTTCATAAACTGTTCAGGAAAATAGCACCATTAACCAAAGCTCAGGTTAAACATGTCTCTCCTTTGGCCAGTGACTCGCAAACATGCACACGCAGACATCACGGGCACACCTAGCGCTTTGATTTTAATTATTATTGCACACAAAACTGCAAATTATACCATTCAAAATATGAACATTATCATTTTTTAAAGTCTTCTAAAAAAAAATTATTGGAGTACGGACACACCAAAACAGCAGTACTATGATAGCAATATATATTATATAAATATGTGTTCCCTTTTAAATTAGCATAAAGCCACCCTGCCTGTACTTACACCATACTTTGTTGTTTTTCTGTGAGTGTATTGGCAGAGGTGGAAGAGCAATTAGATAATCTAATGAAGTACTTATTAAAAGCATTTTCAAGCCCTGGTGAATGACAGGAATGTGAGGTATGTCTAATCAGCTCCACAGCAGAAACTCCCAGCCCTGTGAAATATCAGAGGTCTGAAGCCCCCAGCCCAACTCTCACCCCCTGACAGGCCCCCCCCACACACTCACACACACACAAACACTGTCTGTGATTAGTACTCTGACTTTAACAGCCTTTTGCTTTTTCTCCACTCTCTACAGCTTTATTTTTATAACCATGTGTGTCACTGTCCCTTACAAGACAAACGTAGCCATGTACACACACACACACACACACACACACACACACACACACACCTATTTAGTCATCCTGATTACAACACAAAACCAGAAGAAAATTTTAAAACTTTATGTTAGAACATCTTTTGAAATGACAACAAGAAAACTCAGTCCCACAAAATATTCTTAAACTTTTCAATTCCCTTGTCACTGTACTGCTATGTTGTCACACATGCAGTGAACTGAGAACACACAGACCTCAGCTGAACACAAAGAAACGAACACAAGCTGCAGCTTCTGAATGACCCCCGGTTGGGGTGGGAGCAGCTGTTATCGCCTCCTAGAGAAGCAAATGATTGTCACCTGTGTGACAACTGCCAACCGGCTTTGCAGAGCCCAGGGACACACAGCTGGTTCCACTGAACATCTGGGTAAAATAAAAACAGAAGGGCAAGCTAAAGGGAACAGCCCAAGCAGGGGTTCAATAGCACGAGCGTGCCCCTGTCTTCCTGCTGCTCACCTTCACAGGTGTGCGCACCACCCGCAGGCCAGACGACGGTCTGTTTTGTCAAAAAGCCCTGCTCGGAATCGTATCGTTTGTCTCCAATTTCCATTCAAAAGATTGCAGCGAACAAAGCAACAAAAAAGGCCATTTAGGCTGCTTTTCAGTTTGACTGCTCACATTAGCCCTATTTACGAGGTACACGAGAAACTGGGACACTTAAGGTAGAACACTGGATGCTTCATCAAAATCTGAGCACATAAATATATAAAACGAATGCACAAAAAGATGCAGGTGTTTGGCAAAGCAAGCTAGATCATTTCCATACCTTCCAGGATTGTCGGTCGTTTCTTGGACCGCAACTTTTTTATCTTTCCTCGAAAGTCACCGGCCGGAAACCTGTCCTCAGGTAAGCTGGCCATGTGCACCAGCACAATTCCATCTGAAACCGAGCTGCTGTCTGGAACCTTCTCCACCACTTTCCTTGAATGTGACTCCTCGAAAAACATTTTGAAATGGCTTGGATTCACCAGGACACTCCAGGTTCACTTTCCAGGCAGCATCAGGGGCAGCTGCTGGTGCCCACCTTGTGAGAGGGGGTGAGGAGGGGGGTGAAGGGTCTGTCTTTTGATCCCCACTTCTGTGCCAGGTTCCTTCTCCTGCCTTCTCACCTCTGTCGCAGGGCAGCGGAGCACAGAGCGCTTCCCAGTGCGATGACACAAGTAAGGGCGTCTGGCTCCCGCCCCAGTCAACGTGTTTTTAGCTTCCACCCTGCACTTGTCAGGGCAGTTTAGCGAGTCACGGCAGCGTGGATGAATGGGGCAGGTGTACGATTACTGGGTGGCCCCTCCCCCGTCCAAGTGGAGTGAGGCAAATGGAAAGATAGAGAGGAGAGGGGGAGGATGAGGAGACACAGACAGGGAGCTGGAGAAGAAAAAGAGAGAGAAGAACTGTGGAGAAGGAGAAGTTTACCAGGGTGTCCTGGGAAACAGATATGTGCGCGCGTGTGTTTGTGTGTGTGAGAAAGAGAGAGAGAGAAAGAGAGAGAGAGCAGGAGAGAGTGCCCTTTCAGTGTCCCCCTTTCACTTGTAGATGCTCTTCTGCATGTAACGAGCTTACAAATTACGCCGAAAGGCAGCTGTGCTTCATGATGTCACCCAGCAAAAACAAATTAAAGTCCTCCCAGTTGGCAAAGATCCCCGGGCTTCGTTATACCCTCGCGTGGCTGTCCGGTTTTGGTAATGATAGTTCCGTGCTTCATGTACAGTATAAAAACACGGAAAAAAAATATATAATTATATATTGAACTTCTACTTCAGTTGAATTAGGAATCACGGTAGTATAATCATAGCTTGTTGCCCCTAACAAATACTCTCATTTAACGTTTGCACGGACCATTTTATTCATTAAAGTTAGCCAGAAACTTACTGAGAAGCGTTCATGATGCTTGGGAAAATTGCGCTTTCACAAAAGTGACTGGCAACTCCCAGAAATGAAAGCAAAATAATTAATGTTGATCGTGCGAACAGGAAATGTTTAAAATGTAACGAGGCAAACCGAAACAGATGAACTTCTTTTCATGAAGCCTCGCGCGTCTTATCAAATACTGCGCCGTGGAGTTCATCATGGGTGGGAAAACACACGCAGTTCATCTGGCGCAAAAATCGCGTTAATTTTGCGCCACAAGATTCTTGCAAACTAGAAATTAAAACGACTGAAGTTTCCGTGCATTTACATTACCCCAGGGCATCGTGTTGTAACAAGTACGTCACCTGCCAACCAAGAGTAAAAACGTTGAAACGCTGATGAAAGCCTTGCAAAAATAATTTTTTATAAACCATATAATTTAAGATAAACGAAAAAAGAAAGATTTATAAAACTGGGAACCATGCCTGATGCTGCATTTATAAAACGAGAAAACTTTAAGTAAACATTACAGTGATAATTACTGTCTCAAATAGGCAGTTTAAGCCAAACGAGCAGTTTATGATGGTCAAAATGATGCAGGGATGCATTTCAGTTAGCCTTTACTTATTGCAAGGACAGTTTTAAACAAGCGTGCAAAATACGTACAGTTTCATGAAATATTGTTAGAGAAGGATAACGAAGTACATCGCCTTGTTAAACAGGAGCTGAAGAAGGGAAACGTGAGGTAAAACAGTCTGATCAGCCATAACATTACGGTACCATTAATGGAAAAGTACATAAAATTCACATTCCTAGAAAATGGCACTGCGTGTATTTATAAATAGATTTTTCTGTATTTATTTTTAACGTCTCTGGAAAGGTAGTGCCTTAATTAATCCGAGCCTTTAGCCATTCTGAAAGCACTCAAAAGTAAATATGTGTGGGACCATGCGTGAATTGATCTCGCTTTTTTTCCTTTGGCTGGTTTGGGATTTTAACGACAGTTTATAGTTTGTCTTTTAATCATGAGCAGAAACTTATACACCAAAAACTGAACCGGACTGTGAATCCGCGTTGAAATAGAACCCCCACCGCTGTGTGTGAAATTCGTTCTCCTGAATTGCCTGAAAGTGTACAGATGTCAGCAAGGGCGCAGTTTTCCCCCTCAAAAATGGTGGGACATCTATTTCATTTTTGTACAGCATATTAATGCAAACTCACACAGAAACTGCTAAAAATCCATGTTTTGACATGTCTCTTCAATGTTCCTGTCAGGTTTTATCTATATTTAAATTTGTCCTAGTAAGAAAATTGAACTGGGATTTACAGAATAGGCAACAACCAGAAATCATCTGAGCTAAACAGAATGTGTTCTTAACTACCAAGAACTGCACAAGCAATCATCCACAATCATTGGTATCCCTCAAGGCCGCAGATCTTTTGGAACACGTATGACCCCACCAATCCCCTGCACCTTCCCTGGCTGCCAAGCCTGTATTCTGATTCACAGCTCCACAACATTTTTTTCAACACCTTCTCACTTAACTGATCAAAACCCGGAAAAGGCGGTCCACAGCAAGAAGGCCCGTGAGCAGGTCTAGGCTGGTGATTACTTGGCATTCATCTGACCTTGGAAATGCCACATATCCTCTGTGCCTACTTTACTTTTTCACAGCAGCATAGGTAGTGGACAGGGCAGTTCTGTGCACCTTCAACAAAACACCTTTTAGTATTATATGGATTGGAAAAGCAACATTTAACCACATGTGCAAATCAGCCTGCCCCCCAATTATGTAATCCGGTAACGGATGACAGTTTAAACACGGTTGTGTGGAAGCTTGCAGATTGACAGTATGCATGCATGTGTGTACATGTTTTTTCTTTCTGTACTGTTTTAAAACTAAGGTAAATTCATGGATGAAATTTAGATAGCAAAGTATGCCTGCCATCTTACAGAATGCTGAAAAGGACCACATGTCACAGTATGTCTGCTAAACTGAGGTATGTCTCACCAAAGATGACAATTAAATACCACTAAATAGCAGCGAATTTCGCATTTTAAAACCCTGTTCATAATTGACAGCATTACAGCGGTTTGGTACAAGTTAGGCAGTAAATCACTGCACTAATGGTGCATAAGAGGAAAAAAAATTGAGACTCCATGTCCCACTGAATTTTAACGTTTGTTATACTGTATAAAAACTGAAACAGCACATTTCTGTTTTTGCCATCTTAACATCTGGATTTCGGACACAATTAACATGTCTGTGCCTTTCCAGAGCTCAGTGTTTGTATTTTCGTACAAACAGAAAGCTTTTTAAACACTGCGTGTCTCCAACGCTGTCCAAGGCAATGTGGGAGCTAATGACTTTGTCATTCACCGGCCCCATCCAAAATGTGGGCAAAGTGTATCAAATCCGTTAAGCATAGTACAACAATCCACAAGCTTGGAAACAGCGCATCGTAGCCAAGACTGGACTTCCAGGCTGTTATTCGTTATTAAGACTGAACAACTTTGGCACAAGGTCGCCATCTAGCGCTTCTTGCTAAAAACTACTTCAAAGACGGAAGCATTAAAAGTACAATTTTTTCCAGATACTTCCGTGAATTTGTATCGGCCTTTTAAAAATATATTAATTATAGTATACGCAATGAAATATCCACATTCCACACGAAAAATGCAATTTAATGCAAACAAAAATTTTAATCGGGTTTTTCTTTTTAAAATAAAACTAAGCAAGGGACTCCTCATGCAAACTAATAGAAGTTACACATTTCTATGGTCCCAAAATGTGCTCAAACGTGTTAAAAAAAAAAAAACTACCATGTTCAGTTATGGGCTTGGTCCTGGTCTTAACTTTGTGCATGAAATGGTTAATGTATCATTTGAAACACATAAGATGTTACTCTGCCAAACAAGCAAAGGCGACAGCAGCCAAATACAACAGACGCCTCCAGGAAGTGGTAGAATCCAGTAAGCCGTTGCCATGGCGAGGAGCATTCTAGTGATGTGCGCAGGTGGAGCGGGGGCTGGTGAATAATTGATACAGACACAGAAGGAGGGAAGCACATTTAAAGTCAGTTGCAACCGCGAGCTTCAGTTTTCCCCACCAAACGTCAAAGACCAAATACCCCAGCAAAAAAGACAGCCTCTGTAAACAAGCCCGAGTGAGGCCGCACGATGCCTTCATTTGTAAACTGTACAAAAACGCTGTTATGCAAGCCAGACATCGCTTCCAGCAGATATTTCCGTTTGAACACGAGGGCTTCTGTAATCTGCACTTATTAACACACTTTATATTTGCTGAAAATCGCTGAGCTCGTGCAGTCAGGTTCGCCGAAAGCAACGTGATTATTTCACATTTCTTGATACATTTAAAGGGTCTACAGCATATGTTTGAGAAAACCATACAGTTCCCTGCGTAACCCCAGCGTTGACCTTAGCGCCTCCTTCCCATCAGAAACCCACAATCCTTTGGCTCTCCACCTTGCCTGTCTTGACCTAACCCCATATTCGGTTTCTCTGACTCAGCTGAAACCTCTCCTCGTCCCTCCTGCTGGACTCCTGTTTCACTTGCCGGTCCTCTTACTGCTGTCTCAGTTCTGTTCGGCCTGTATGTGGCTCGTGCTGCGCCCCATCCCGGTTTCCATCTCTAGGCTGCCCTCATACCCTCCTGTCAGTGCCATGCACCCCATTTCTGTTCTTCTTCTGGTCTGACTCTTCATTGTCCTCAGTGGTCACTGTTTAAGGCTGGTCTCTCTGTTTTATTCTGTCTCCCCAAGTACCACCTTATTCAACCACAGCTGACATTTCAGTCTAATTTTTATGACCTGTGGACCTCTGACAAAACACCATGGCTAAAATTTGATTGATCTTTGTTTACTGATACTTGACTAATTGTCAAAGTTGTCACCTCTGGGGAAGATGAAGCCCTTTCTTTCTGTGTCCCCTACCCCTCCTGGGAAACCTCGAGGCTGCTTTTTTTTAACCTCACAAGTCAAATATCATCCCTCTGACATCCCCATCCACTCAGGTGTGACTTCACCCTCCCTACCTCACACTCTGGATGGTCTGCGCTTCAGCCAATAACCTTTGACTCATTTTCTTATTTAAAATCATCTGTTCAGTGACCCCCCCCCCATACATCGTCCACTTCGGATACTCCCAGGCAGCGTCCGCGAGCTACCACCAACAAGTCAGAAGGAAGTGAGACCGTAAGGTAGCAATGTTACATTCTAGCCAGCTGCACCTCATTGACTTTCCTGTGTTACTTTAACAGCAAACTAAGCGTTTACTCGTTAACCGTAAACCCTGGCACGGCACTATAAATACCAGACCTGGCGTACAGTGATACTGTGTAAGTGTTGCAGTGACATCTCACTTGTGCTAGCACAGAAATTATGTAATCAAGCAAACCGTATATAGAGCATGGCAAATCAAAATTCAGATTATTTACACATGCAAGTGGCAAAGTGTAAAAATGTAAACTATATGACTGGCTTTGCAGAAATTCCAATTTCTGTGGCCTTGCTTTCTTTCATCCGGTGATTACATCAGCTGCTCAGAACAGAAAATCAGTTTAAGCTTACTGAAAACTTACAGGCGGTCTATGAGCTCAGACAAGGGCTAACCAGAAGAACTCGTGGGATAAAAGGTGACACATACAGAGGAACATCAGGACCACGTTTACCAAGTAAACAAGCAAAACATCTAATCACTCTGCAAATTTCATTGACCTGATTTCTATTCAGTTACTGCTGTTTATATTACAGAAACTGAAAGACTGTCTTAGTTTCTAAATCTCATAGCCCCTCCATCATACCAGACAGAAACTGTGGTGTCAGATGTGCCGAGTTCTTACAATTTACACATTCACCTGTCTGGCATGAAGGCTGTCCCACAGCACCATGTATGAATGCCTGTGAAAACAAGGTGATCTACAGTCAGCCAATTTGAAGAAACACGTTTTTGCCTAAAAGTTTTCTGCAATGCATGTGGCAGTTATATAATACACTTCAGAGCCCTCACAACATCGATAAACTTCAGCGAAAGGAAACTTTTCTCCACGATCTTCTGCTCTGCTCTTACAGGATTATGTTACTTCTTAACATACACCTGATATACTGTATGGCTGTGTTCGTATCAGTACCCCAGTGTCAGATTTACACCCCTGGACTCACCTCTTAACAAAAGGCCACTGAGGATCTGAAGAAGAAAGTCTCACTGTGACCTTATTTACATACTTCCTAAAACCGTGATTTATTTTCACCGCAATAGTCCAAAATGCCAACAGTAAGCACATGCTAAATTACACAACAGTACTGAAAACAATGACTTAATGAGTTATAGCCTTGATCTGGTAGCTATTGTATCCTGGCCAGGTTTCACGAGGCATTTATCCTTAGCACATGATTGTTTAAAGAGCACCTGTCACTCATCAAAAAGCATAGCCTGAAACTAGCAGATTAGTCAGAAACATTTTTAAAAGAACCATCCTGGCCATATGTCCATACAACACTACCATCCAGGCTGTGATTGGCTGGCTAAACTCCCTAAACTGGATCACCAGTCTCGAACACAGAATATAACCAATAGCGGACACACTGCATTAACACCTTTTCTTGTGCAGCAAATAGTACACAGATTATGAGTTTATCAATGTACACAGCTAGATGTTCTCTGAATAAATATCCCCCCCTTAAAGGTACAAGAGCAGTGACCTCTCTAATGTTGCACTTTGGCACTCCGGTTTCCACTGTGCTACCTAATCCACGTGGGCCTCATGACTGAGCCTTGTGAAGTCCCCGCTGTTGGACCAACAGAAGCCGAAGCTCTAATCCACCGTCAGTCCCTCTTCAACCCCCCTTCCCCCAACTCAGTCTGAAAGAGGCTAAGGGACCCAACAGCCACAGTTTATCTTACTCCCTCAGGACACAGCTACCCTCTGCTCCGCCTGCCTGACTCTCAGCGAAGGAGGGAGGAGGTAGGTGTGTTTGGGGGAGGGGGGGCTGACACACACGCCAGGTGCCTCATGTTACCGGCGGTCCATTGTATTCTTGCGCGTCTCGCAATAATAAGGATTACAAGATCTCATTGTGAAAAGTCTTCCACAGGGCAACAGGACATCAGCCGCTGCATTGGGTTTGACAGTCAAACGACCGCCACTTGCTGGGTGTCACCTGTATCGGGTGACGCACAGAGACACCGGGTTTTGAATGGGGCCGGTGAATGACAAAGTCATTAGCTGCCAGATAGCCGCTTTTTGTGTTGTTCACAACAGGTGTGAGATGGTCTGCCGGCGTGCTGTGATAAAGCAGGCTACAATTGTCCTGCAGAGAGCCTGGCACATATACACTTATGTTTAATTAAAATAAAATAAAACTGAGTTGTTTTTTTTAAGTAGAAAAATTATATCACCCAAATGTTTTGGAAGTCCTACAACACCCTAAGATGGAAAGAATGCATGTGGTTTCACAAAAGTAAGTGAAATCAGCATTTCACATCATGTAACATGTTTGAAGCTGTAACTGCAGGGAAATAACAAGGAATAAACACAAATTACTAGGAATTCCACATTCGTTAATGAGCACATCAATGTACGGACTGTCAAAACCTACACAGAGACATCTATGCAAGCTACCAGATAAACTACAATCTACGGCAACATCACACTGCAATTGTGAAATACAATAACAGGAAAAAAGGAGAGTTTATGATACAATATAGACACAACTGTGTTACACCGGTCAAGCGATGTTTTTCATGAAAGCTACGGTTGTCCAAAACTAAAAGAAGAAGCTGAAAGACAGCCAGAGGACTTTGAAGAACATGCATTTGTTTGTCACTTAATGCGACACCAGGCATCTGAGCAGTTTTACTATATGGCCTATAAGAAGCCCTTCGGTAATGACATAGCTTTTACTTCTTAATCATTATGCATCATGGTATTGCCTCACAGAGCATATTAGGCTGATGTCAAATGTATTATGCTCCTCTTCACTGTTAAAGGAGCGTCTGACAAAGCAGCTCTTGTTGCAAAAATAAAGACCGTATTACTTCATTACACGGCATACAAAAATCAAAACGACTCCGTCCATAATAGCACAATACAAGTGCCAATGGGAGATGATATAATACGCCCCTTTCTTTGAGTTTGCTTATTGAGGAAACAGAGGTGTTAATGACATGTTTTTTACAATGTGTGAGTTTAGTATGCCAGCATCGCATGTTGAAATGTTCAGCAGACTGCGAACTGTAACCGTTCGAGCTGTTTCACTTAGTTCTGTAACACAGGGACAACAGGCTGAATGTGACCTGTGGAGGCCTGATATGCTTTATTCATCCTGACAACAGAAGACATTCTATTTAAATAAACCATGTCAAATACGTTTAAAAGATTGTATTATTGTTGTTGTAGCAGGAATGGTAATGTGGAAATATAAGAGTTTTGTTTCACATTTTACTTAAAAGCACGACAAAACGTTCAAATTGACACTGCGTGCTCCGAAGAAAGCGGTCAGAATACAAGTGCAATTTTAAAAGAGCAGTTAGATAATACGTTGTAATGCATTCAGAGAAAGACAGAAATAGAATATGTATATCTGCACCCACGGGGGGTTTGGGATTTAAAATGTGCAAGAAGTGCGGAAAGACGTTGGAGGGTCCGCTGCTGCCTCCGAAATATTCTCACGTGATCCTGAGAAGCGAAAGATTAAAAAAAAAGCCACCCACACACACGCGAGTAGCCAGCAACCATCACTCACCCACCATACCATACTGAACACATATCCACCCATGACAAAAACATGTAATCGTACGATAACTTTCAAGGGTGAAAGGTAGTTAGAAAGACCCCCGCTTTTTAAAGTAGTTACATTATAACTGTTACGTTATAAACAAAAACAACTCTGAGTACCGTAAAAGCGCTACCTAAAATAATTGTGTTCATTCTGTTGAAAACATAACTCAGGAGCCTATAATAACAAACGTTATTGTATAGAAAATAAATTTAAGTAATCTTAACTTGTTACAGCCTATAAAGTGATTAAAGTGGACTGTAAACCAACATAGAAAGAAACGTATTGAAATAACATTTCTGTGTTAATAAGACTTGGTTAAAATGCACCGGTATCGAAACGTCTCATTTAAACAAGTACACGCATAAATACACGATGTGCGATCGTACGAAGTTGGGACACAATTCCTCTTCATTTACAGAGTCACAAAGGTGTAAAATATTGGCATACTTCGCAGACTTTCTCCTTCTTCAGAAGATAAACTGAGTGCAGGAAGTTCCTCTACACTTGCGCTACCTTACAAATTGAAAGTGCGTTAACAAGATGTACGAAATATTAACGGGTACTTATACCTAACAATCAGTTGTCTTTTCTTTAGACATCACGTTGTTGTATCACTTCGCGATTAATACTTAAGTAATGTTTTAACTTGATGTACGTATTCGCGTTATCTACATTGGCAGTTCAGTTGCATGCTTAAAAAACATCTGCCAATTTACATCTTTTTTTAAAGTAAGCTTAACCAGGTGATAACAAACTGACGTCAGTGCAAAACATTTATCCAGGGAATTTGAACGCTGGCAGGATGTTACATTAACAAATACCCCGAAATGCACGCGCCAACACATTTTTGATGCGGAACTGGCATTATGGTTTGCGGTACATAAATAATTGCGCACATAGGCAGACATCAGTGTAGTTAATGACATAATAAACATATGATTATAGCCACCAGCACAATGAACAGAAATCATCTTGCACCGATAGAATTTACCGATTCTCTGCGCAGCGCGCGCGTCACTGCTCCATCTCTTGGCCAAATTTCTCGCTGGGGTCCGAGCGCCGCTTTCAGAGTCCCTGCACGCACTTCATGGGGCTGCTTGTTAGTGCGGCCACGGTTCTCTCCATCAGGTGGGCGGGCTGACACAGTGGAGCTCCACCCCTAGCAACGACACTGTTTCCATCTGGAGGAAGATCACTTGAGCTTGCTGAAATTTCACGTGATAACCGTGCCTGTCTCTGCAGCTCGCAGGTTGGATAGGAGGATAAACGCATCGGTAAATTGTTAGCTGGTCTCATTTATGTGGGGGTGCATAAATAAAATGCAGTTAAATATCTACTTGTCACTATCGGTATTAAGTTGTTGGGGGACGTCGTTAGATAATATAATTTATAGTCAGGCGTATCTCAGAAGTGTTATCAACAGACTCTCCGTTCAAACTTTCATGCTTATATCTGGTGCTGCTAATTAACTTGCCAACTAAATGATGCGAGTTGGTGTAACTAGAATATAAAAGTTTAACATCTTCTAAGTAAGGTTCCTATGGAAGTGACATTCCATGGAAAATATTTAAAAATATTTAAATGTTAAGGAAACAAAGCATATAAACATCAGTGGGAATTTCCCATCTAATGATATCAAGACAGCACCGTTTACTGCTTTGCACTACTTTTATTTGCATGCGGTAAGGTATTTTATATTATACGCTTAATTCTTTGTGTTCGCGAAGCGCAGAAAACGTTTGAACTTGAAAGGAGAACGAACCAACCGTGTCAAGTTAGTTCTTGGCAAGCGCGTTCACGTAATTGGAGACTTGTTAATCCGCGCGCGCGCGCGTCTGTTGGGACCCACACAATTTTTAAAATGCTGTTCAGTCAGTTAATCAATATTCCTGAGTTGTCTTTTTCAACATATTTATCACACCTATTTGTATTTTTAATGCAGCACAAAACCATAAATCCCCATCAATGACGTACTGGGAAAGTTGAATCAGGCCAAGATTAGTGTGAAAACTTCAAGTTAAGAATTTAATTTAGGTAGAAAAACGTGAGAATTAGCCTGATCCGGTCTAAACTTGACATGTGTGTACGCAAGATTTATAAGGGGGACATGTCTTAAGTCTGACATAACATTTTTATAATTTTCATGCGAATTTAAAACACATAATAACCAGTAGAAACTTATTCCAATTAGTAGGTTTTTAAATAATCATAACACCAAATGACGCCATATTTGTGTATTGAACACGAAAGTGGGTGTTACAAAATTGTGCTTACAAGGCTCATCACTTCAGTTAGAAAAAATATTTACATAATATAAATTATGTTGTAACATAAAAAGGGCAATAAACTGTCCACCAGAAAACCATAATAGTATTACAGCCCGAATGTCTTCGAGATTAAGAGGACTGGGTGGAATGAATGAATGAAAACGGGTATAGTAACTAAATAAAAGGACTGGCTTTTGACATAAGTTCTGGAAACTTCCATTTATTTACTGCTTAACAAATATTTGCATCGTACACCTACAAAATGTTATAAAGGGCGCTATGTGGACTGTCTCGCTGTAATCAATGTAATCCCAGTCACATGAGTTGGATCTGGAAACGAAGGCAATGCGAGTTTAACCAGCGCGGTGCTCGCCCCACTCTGCCGTTCTATACGGCAGGTTGGGAGATGTACGTAACTATGGGTAGGTGAAGGGGTTTGATTTATCAACAGCAAAAGCGCAAAGATCAAGCACAGACTTATTGCACAAGTCACGCAAACACAGACCCAATTATGAAAACCACTGAACCGCCCCAAATGACCAACATGGGGACACGAGTTTCAAAGCCCCTCGGTGAGGAAACGGAAGAATACCTTGAGCAGAAGTGTCTGCTAAAACACCAATGGGTTACCCTGTCTAGCGAGAGCTATAACAGAAACACAGGCAAATACACTGTTGAGCGAATTTATTATCTAAATGTCTGACACAGAACAGAATCCTGAGAGATGAGAAGCTTCCTATTTATTACTCTGTCACATCCAACATGTGAAAAGTTAAAATATAAGCCTCATTTGCTGTTTTGGATGTGTTTAAAGGGGTATTCAAAGGGAGGCTTAATTTCTTTTTAAGACGCTGTGCAGTCAGCACTTGTATAGCATGCTACTGTGAATATGTCGACTGGGAATAAGGCAGCAGTTACACCTGGAAACAAGCTGTCACTTAATGGGTTTTTTTTTCTTTCCTTATTTCCTCATATATTGATCAATATTGAAGTAAATCATTATTAAAGTATTCCAAATAGTCACAGCTGAGCATTGTATGTACTAGGTTTGTGAGTTGTCAGAACTAGAAAATCTGGGAAATATTCTAAACAAACAAATAAATAGAACTCACTTCCTTGATGGCTGTAGATGCCACAAATACATGAAATCAAACATATATTTATGTGTATGTCACTGGACCAGAAGGTCGTGAGTTTAAATCTCAAACATTGGGATGGTACAGTAAGACACTAAACTAAGAGACTTAAACTAAATAATTTCTGTGAAAATAAATGGGTAAATGGGAAATTACAGACTATGCCAGAATGGGACACTGTTGTGATGAATAAAATTAAATGCACTTTTCAAAAGTGTAGGATATTTAAAATCGACAACCCCTGGCTACTCAAACATATGCATGACAGTACTGTCATGTTAACTGGATTTGGTACAACCAGAGTAGTGTCATTTTCCATTTTGTCTTCTGAACAGATCCTTACATAAATACCAATGCAGCATCCCTATCTACAAAACATGTCTTGTGGAAATATAAAATTTTTACAAAAGCAATGAATCACAAAGTATGCTATGAAATTCTGAACCTTTAAAAAACCTTGCTTCTTGCAGAATTCAATGACAGTTTGAAAACACTAATATCAGTGGACTTTGGATAAGACGTCTCTGTGTTGACATAAAAGGAAAGGGTTTCATATCACAAGCTGACAAACTAACAAAAGAAGGAAATGCAACCCCTATAGGCCTAAGCATAATGACTGTTTTTCTGTGCTTTTAAAGAAACAGGTGACATTTAAATCACTTGTTACATAGATCCAAATTCCATGTTAAACAAACCTATCTCAGCATTAGCTCAGGACACATGCCACTTTATTTGTAGTCCATGAAACGTGATAGTGTAGGTCACTGCAGTGTTAAACAGACTGACTGCAGCTGCAAATCTGAATGATGAACTCATCCAGTTTAGTGAAACTAGGCTATCTTGATCTGAAGTAATTATAAGTGTGTCATGTGAAAATACAGCAAGAAGGTCACACAGGCATCATTTTGTGAGTGGAATCAACATTTGTATTCTGTGTACCCGTCCTTCCTTCAAGTTGTTATGGAATGACCCTTATCAAAACATTTCAGCCAAGATGACTGACTAAAACAACACATGTAAACAAAGCCGGAGTTTGTACTGGGTAAGTTACACTGTGTTTGCTCTCACTGAGCTACACTTTTTTGCCCAGACATTCTCCTCATTCAGTTACCAACCACCATGGGTGTCCATCCATCCATTCTGTATACTGCTTGTCCAAGTCAGGGTCGCGGGAAGCCTGGAGCCCATCCCAGGAGCCACAGGGCACACGGCAGGGGACACCCAGGGCAGGCCGCCAACACACCACAGTAATCTACCACGTCCCAGTAAAATCTCAGGTTTAATTTTTAACAAGATCCTACATTTGTTAGTGGATTAATTTAGACTGGTAATACCCAGAAAATAATGGATTTTAAAAGTAAAGCTGAGGCGCACACCTTGTACTCTGGCATTCATAATAAAAAAAAAAATTACGATTTGAGTAAGGGGGGGGGGGGTCTGTGCCCCAGTAGAGCTTTATGTTTAGAAACACCCCGGACAACCACCTGGTGTCACGTCAAACAGTGCTGCTCACACGGGTTCCCTGTCCTGTAATTAGCAGGCAGTGTGTTTAGTCTCTTCCTTTCCTGTTGCTCATTGTCTGTTATTACCATTCGTTGTCCAAATGCCAGTAGTTGAGGTTACTGTTTCCCACAGTAGTTCACTAACCCTGCTCCCCCTGCCCCAAACTCAACCCACCTGTTTTGGCCTTTTGTAGTGAGTGTCGTGGAAGTATATTTCCAGTGACCAGACCCCCTGCCTGTCTTGTAAACGGTGGCTTAATAAACCCTTTTGCGTCGCGATGGAAATCTTATTCATGCTTGCAGAGGGTTCTGTCGTATCTGCTGGGCTTGATAAAAAACAAACATGTCCAATTTAGCTAATTGGAAGAGTATTTTAGTTTTTTTCTGGAAAAGCTTTAAAAGGTGGTTTACACAAGACACATACACATCATAGAAAAATACTGACACAACAACAAAACGCATGACCTCATTTGCAGAGCTTCAACAAAACAAATGTCCGGAAGTACTTTAAATAATGTACTGCTGGGTATAAAACAGTCCGGCACATGTTACATGTGTCCCACATGAGACGCACTCGCGCTCTCTCTTCAGGGCTGCCTGCCTTTGCCATTGGCACAGCAGCAGTTCCACCCGCTCGCGGAAGAAGCTGGCGGTCAGCGTGGACAGGATGGGGTTTGGGGCACTGTTGATGGGCAGCACAAAGATCACTAGCCAGGAGGTGAAAGTCTCTGTGGGGGGGTGACAAGACCAGTTAACATGTTCATGTTCTCTAAACTTGTAGGCACACCTCACAAAACAGGCCCCACTGTAGTCTCTTAGCAACACCATTAAACGCACCTCTGGAAACGGCAAACACACACACACATACACTCTGCACTGATTCAACTGATTTGTTGGGGAAGGTAACAATTACAAGCATAGTAATTATGTATCTGTGATATTTATGAATGCGTCAATTTTTGAACAAGCTCTAAGCTTAAGAAATGTTAAAAGAACGATGTGAATTAATGTGTTTATTTGATAACACCTAGCATAACAGCCAGGTTCTCTTTTATTTTTTGGATATCAGGAAACACAATGTTTTTTTTTTAAGATAAGTACAGGTGGGCACGTGCTTCAAACCTTTTTTTTTTTTTACGGGAAGTCTGAACTTTGGGCATGACTTCAAAAGATGTGTGGCAGAACCCACAGAAATGCTACCTAGGATGTCCACCTCTAGGAGGGTAAGAATTTTGATGAAGAAGATGGGGATCCAGCAGAGGGCGTCAGAGGACACGATGAAAAAAAAAAAGCGATTTGCCACGGCGTTGTTGACACTTGTCCTGTAGACGGAGCAGAACATGCAGGAGTAGGAGACGGCGATGACGAGGAAGGCCACCAGGTTCAGCCCCGAAGACACAGCCAATAAGAAGACAGCTTCAATTATTTCTGAAGGGCACAAAAAACAGGGCACACCAAAACAGTGTGTTTTACTGAATGACAAAATAGAAAGGGAGACACAAATCCCCCAACTGTTACTATTGTATTTTCAGACCCTCTGGCACATAGGAAATAAAACAGTAAACCACAGTGAAGATTAACATTCAAAGTAAAAGACATTTCAAGTTAGGATATTAAGGACTCCATTAGGCTGGAACAGTAGTATTGATGTTCTGCTGGAAAACTCTCTTTAGAGCACAGCTAATTATTTCTTTCTATTTTTAGAGAATGGTGGTGGTACCATGGCCCCTGGGGTAACATGAGGCTGCACACGCCTTGCATGACAGGGCCGTGTGCTCTTTGAACGTGTGCTGGTTCCACTCACTGCCCTGCATGCCTCTTGCATTCTTGGTGCATGCACTGCATACATATAGGTATGTTCCCTTTGGTGAACTGTTGTCCTATTAGTGGGCCACACCGCCATGTTTGCTATGTTTCCTGGGAGATGCTACAGAATCCCACTAGTTCCGCACTGGACACACACACATGTATATATGTGTGTGTGTGTGTGTGTGTGTACACACTAAGAATGGCAGTTTTATATAGTTATAGCTACACTGGGAGTGTTTATATGGGTACGACTGGAGTCACATAAACACTCTGTGTTAAATTTACACTGCCAGTTTTGCTGTGTATGTATGTAGGTGTGCATTTAGATATTTTTACAGACTAGTAAACTCTTTAAAACAGTTCTTGGAGAATCACAATGAAATTGTAAAATGGACTCAAAATTTCACATGCACAGATTATATGATGCCTTTGACTGGAATTTCCATATTCAGCATCACTTTGTTACATGAAAATGGTGGACAAATTTAAGCAGTGAGTTTTGAAATCTCCTTTACTTTGCTTCAGACAAGTGATGCAAGAGCTAGCTCCGCACCACTTCTGAGGAGTGGCAGAAGGGTTTATCCTCTGCTGAATAATTCATGGAGCAGTCAGGCAGAGACAGTGATTAAGAGAGCACAAGCCTACAGGTCCAAAGCAGAGCACATGTGTTGCATTCTGGAGGCGACCGATTGGGTTTTCACATCCCCTGGGGAAATTTACAGAACCCTGGGGGATCTGGGCAATGCAGTTTTATCAGTGTCATTTTAATACATTTGCCCAAAAAAAATTACAGCTTGGACTTCTTTGTCAAAAAAAGTTAGGTGTTTGAAAAAGAAAAAAAAAAACATATTGGATAAGTGTGGGAAAAAAACTATGAAAAACTTAGACTAGAACTTTGTTAAGCCCAAAAATTATCTGGCAAAAAAAAACAAACCCCGGCAGATGAGTTTGCTTAGTTCAGCTATGATTTGGGGCATGCTTTAGAAACTCTATTCAAATGGTACAGAAGTAAAGACCACTCCATTTGTTACCTTCCAAAGGGATTAACTGCATTTTGGCAGAGTTTGGGAGTTTTATTGCCAGAGCAGATGGTGGAACCCTGAGCTGTGCTCCATTCCAGAAGTTTCCATATGTGATGTTCCTGAAGATACCGCAGTGTTGCACCGTTCAGCTAACTTCAAGAAAAGGCCCTAAATTGCAGTTTGTTTGAAGAGGGGTTTCAAAAAGCAGTGTGAAAGGTGGTGTGAAAGGTAGTATTGCTCACCCAGAAATACACCTGTTGAGTAGTGGCGGCCTGCAGGCCTCTCCTAGATGTCAGAGTGCAAGGGAAAGCAGACGCCATTGTGGCCATAGTAGTTCCCAAAGAGATGTTCGCTGAGCAGCGGAACAGTGGAGATGGTCTCCCCCAGTAGCCAGACGGCCACCAGCACCGTGACGGTCTGCCGCTGGCCTGGCCGCAGGTGGCTGAACGGGAAGACAACGGCAAGGTGCTTTTCCAGGGTGAGGTAGACGAGCAGCAGGACGGACACCTCGGAGGAGAGCATGGCCAGGAAGCACACGGTGTGACATGCCGAGCTCTGCATCCACATGTGGGCGTTATGGTTATATGCCCCCCGGAACTTCAGGTCAAAAGCACCCACGAAGAAGAGGTAGACCCCTATCAGGCAGTCTGCACCTTCCCATAAGGGAGCGACAGATGATTTGAAGTTTTAATAAGTGTAATTGTTGCAATGCACTTTCTTTGTTTTGCAAGAATCTTTGGCCAGGATCGATACCGTGCACCGGTGCTCCATACATTTATTTATTCTGGTAAATGCTGTTTTATATAACATTTCTGATACATATGCAAGCAAATTAACTTTATTTATACAACGAAATAACTAAAGCCGCCTCACAAATTTACGATATTATTTTTCAAATTAAGATTTAATTCCAGAATTGACTTGAAAAGTCAATTCTTTGAAAGAAAGAAAGAAAAAAAAAACATGCCTACTTCAACAAAAATGGTGTTTATAGAGTCAGCACTCAGAATGAAAGTACACAACTTGCAAAGGAAAAAAAAAATCACATTTTAAAATCATGAACATTAATAAATTCAGCAATCAATAGGCAAACAATAAATCTTATTAGAGATAAATTAAAATGACCCCTTTCTACCTGGTGTAGCGCTTCAATGAAAAGGGGACATATTTTCATATGGATTAAAGCAATTTGCATATGCATGAGGAAAAGGAGCAGAGAATCAGGAAATACCTTCTTCTCCGGCATTACTGGCTTCATTACATAAATAAAAATACCACAGTGGAAGCATGTTGACAAGCCAGGGCTGCAGTCATTTGTGGTTTTGCAAATCTAAGCCACACAAAACTCTTCGTAAACACGTGCTTCCCCTGGTGCGGGTTCCTGCCTGCCAGCGTTTTTCCCAGACGACCTTGTGTTTGCCAAGACGAAGAGTGTGTGTGTGTGTGTGTGTGTGTGTGTGTGTGGGGGGGGGGGGTTCCAAGATGAATTTAAGCACATTAAGTCGGAACACCATGACTGTCGTGCACGAGCAAACGTAAATCGGGATTGCGTTTGGGTGTCATGTTAGTTTCAAAAGCTTTCTTCACTACAAGAAGATATCCTCAGGCCACAGCCGGCTGAACCGCACCACGGCGACGACAAACTGGTCCATCAGCATCTTACAGCGCAGAAGCGCTATAGACGGGAGCGGGGAAACAAGTGCCGCAAAGATCTAATTACCTACGGGATGAAGAGTACATCAGACTCCTCTTGTGCCTTAAAGAGCTGGTGATAAACTGTGAAAAATGTAAACATTTCCGCGGGCATATTAAAATGAAATGAGCTTTTTTATTGGGCGAAGGAGAAGATTAAAAACTTTTTTTTTCATTCCTGCTGGAAGCAGATGGCAGCGCAATTCCGTCCGTGTTCCCTGCCAGCTTTCGCATTGACTTGAGAGCACTTTCAAACATTATAAAACAGGACTGCTCTCGTAAACCCTGACAAATTTATTTTATTTTTGTGAGCTTACTGAACAAAAAGCATTACAGGTTTGTGTGTGTGTGACATAGAAACGTCCATGCCATGACACAGAACAACTTCTTTTCCTAATCATACTTTCATTAACTTTCAAGGACCCGATTTAGAATTTATGTTCTTTATTTGTATCTCCTTGAATCTGTTTTATTATGTCTGATTTAAGATTTCCGAAAGGAGTATTTACATAAAACGTGTTTCTATAATGAGAACTTGTTACACGATTCATCTCCGTGTCGGGTTTCTGCTCATTACGCCCTCTTGTGGCTACATGCGGCAAGTGACGGCTAATTGGCGAGCTTTTGTTCGCATACACAAGCTGGTGTTACTCACAGCACAGAACCTTGATGCTCATAGCATGCTGGCTGTTCTTTGCTGATGACTGAGCGCATGCCGATGACAAAGAGGTTCCCAAGGCAGGTGACACAGGCCATGACCCAAACCGACACACGCAGAACCATGTTGGCCAGCAGGTCCTCGAAGGAGGAGATTCTGTCGGAGGTGGGCTTGCATCGCCGAACATGTGGTGCATAGGAGCAGTACTGGAACTTCTTAAAACATCTGAGGATGGCAGGCAAAACTGCAGAAGTGTAGTATTGGACAAACCATGTACATCTGCATCTATTTACTTCAAAATATCTTAATATCAAACATTTGATGGCAATGATGTATTAAATTTTGTGTTAAGAAAATGAACAAAAAAGAAAAAGCCCTTTCCTTCAGTAGTCAAAGGGAACATCTTAATAGGGTTTTGAAGACACATTTTGGATACTGACATGTGGGACAGATTTCTCATTGGTTCTAGCATTCGTTTCTGCAAAAGAAGGAAAAGATTTAGGAAAGGAAAAGATTTTAAAAACACAGTATGTGTCAGCCACCTGGATGTCAGCAGAATGTTCTGAGTCTCCTTTCTATTTCAGATCATCTGCTTTACAGAAATAAGGCATGAAATTACTCATTTACAGATACCTGTACAGAACAGGTCAGCAACGTTCTTCCACATTTACCACATTTTGATGCAACTGTGCCTTTCTCTAGGGAACAAGGATAGAGTCCACAGGAACCTACAGGAATCTACAGGAACTACATGAGAGTCATGAGATCAAAAGTTCATTCAACTGTGCTCAGTATTTACATACAGACTGACAAGCAGGCGACACATATATGAGAAACCAGCAATACTGCAGTTGTCAGCCTCAGCTCACGCTAAATTTCAGAGCGATTAATTGAATTTCACGTGGCAGAGATCTGCACATTTCAGAAATTTATGAAAGGCATAATGGCACCAGCTGCTAAATGCTGCAATGCAGGCTTCGTCGCATCTTGAAATTGGACGAGCGAAGTGTAATTCAGCAGAAAATCAACTTACAGCTGGTGCATTTCTACTCACTAAGATTGAAGACTGATAAGCGGATCAAACTGTCCAAAACTGATGCGAGTCAGGGGATTGTGGGATACGTGTCTATAACAGAAAAACCATCATTCCCACAACAAGCAGAACTGTGGTACGGAGTTGTGCTCAAGTGAAAGGCTTAACATGGTTTACAAGAGAGAAAATTTTACTGTGATAAATTTAGACAAGTGAAATTGATTTTTCTTTGACAATTACTTATTGGCAACCTGAAACTCACAGCGTCAGCAGCGATTTTAAGCCTTTGAAGATGTTACATGGCAGCTCCGTCATGATGTTACCCGACAGGTCTCTGAAATTCAGACAAATCGAAACACAGACGCACTAAGGATACAGGAACTCTGATGACAAAGTTGCAGTGATGACCTTGTGTTTGTCCTTCAATGTGTCATCACTGATCTTTCCTAGTTTTAAAACAAAGAGCAGAAAGAGAGAACAACATGAGGTGAAAGCACGAGTTCACATCCCTCCGCATTCTGGACAAGCAGGGGAACAGAATTTTAGAATAGCTTTTTATGTTTTTGCAAACAGCGCAAGAATGTACTTGACCTAGAGTATTATAAACAAAAACACATTGTGTGTTTGTGCCAGTCATTACTTGGTTAACATCATGTGTGTTCAGTGAAAGCAACCATGCCATTTCTTGAACCAGGTTTTAGCCATGAATCGGTTACTGGATTTAACAACATTTTAATACCTGCACAGACACAGGATACACATCACAGCTCCACAGAGGTGATAAATTAGTAGTAGTATTTTCAAATGCAGATAGGATTTGGTGTTTTGTTCTGACAGCTAGGTGGATAAATTGGACTTCACCTTATATCTGTAGTACTCACTGTACCTCCACTGTATACAGTTTATGCTGCAATACGGTACCCTGTAAAGTCTGTAAGGCCATGAACCTCTGGAAGAAGTGCAGCTACAAGCAGGATTTTTGCTACGAACTGTGCTGTTAACGGAGCAATGACCAGCAACCACCGGCTACACAACAGCGACACACGTTAAAACGTGCTGTAGAACACTTACAATTCGCCCAGTACCAGACGGGGCTGCAACACATTTTCGGGAAGGAATCAAATTTTATTGGCACGCGGTGATCTGAAAAGGAAGCGGGAGTTTAGCACCGCGGATTTACGGCGCTCGTAGTTTTACAAGCTTTTGTCTTATGCTATTTACAGTCACCATTCAGTGGGGGGTTTATCAGGTTTGTGCACGGCTGCTAAGTAGGCAGTGACAGCTGGATGAGACTGGGCACGGAACAAACACAATCTCCACAGATAAGACCAACAGAAAGCTATTGATTTGCTGTGGCTACCTATTCAGTCTTTTACATTTAAGTATTTCAAGAGAATGACAGTTGTTCTCTTGCAAACTCTTTCTGCAACGAGTCAGACCTAAAACCCTTGGTAAAGTGCTTTTTGTGGAAACACCTAAGTACACTGTCAGGCAGCTGTAGGCTTCGGTAACAAATGTAAAAGACGAGGACTGCTTATCCCAGCTTAAAGACAAGACCGCTCCTTTTAACCATATGTTCCCAAACTAGCAGAATGGGTTTGTAAAATGGACCCATTCCACGGTTACACTTCATCTTAGCTCGGAGCGCAGGGTTTGTGGCAAGACTTGAAGTGGAAGAGTATACAGACGGGTCTGATGATAGCAGATATGTAAGTGGAAGACCACAGCCTGTAGAAATGATAATGCATGCCATTTCCCTGTGTCAGGAACCTGAATGAGAAATACACCTGAAAGAATGTATGGGTTTTACAGTATAATTAGCCAAGTAACCAAGAACAACCAAGAACTTCTGCAAACCTTTTGTGTGAACTTTGCACGCATCACCTTTGGCTGCCACACCAGAGCCCCCACCCCTCATATGAGTGTCTATCACTTACAGTACAGTGAGGTCACTGCATGTCACCATTGTGGAGGAGTTCAGTACCTCATTGTGGTTCCCCTCAAAGTCCCTGAGAAGAGAGGTGAGTGAGAGAGGCCCAGGAAGTTTATACACAGAACCCAAGGGAACCTATGGCATTGGGTTAATCGTTTAAAGGTGTGTCTACTGGAGTGCGGCTATGCACCAGCCCCTGCCCTAAGATCATGTGTGTGAAATTTCAGTGTGAGCTACTCTGTGTGTGTGTGTGTGTGTGTGTGTATCTGGAAGGGCAGCCTGTCTCACTATGTCACACAAGAACGCAAGACGTGTTAGCCTAAGATGATCCCATGTGCAATCTACTGAAAATGCTGTCAGGAGCCCACAGGTGTGAAAAATATACATGTCCTTCTTCTACATCCATTTTTAGAGAAGACATTAAACAAATACAAAATGGCCTTTCATCAGATAAAATGATTTATGCCTCTCTACTTGGATGCAAATGAAAGTGGACCAAGTTTGGACCAAGAAGGGAGTAATTTCAATTAAAGTACTAAATAAACTGAAGGCATTGATCAAACAGCTTGGTGGATTTGGCCAACATCAAAGATCTTGCACTTAGTGTTCATTGGTATGGAATTTATCTTCATAACATAAAATACAATGACTTCTACACATCAAAACAGTCAATGAGATAAGCTGTTAGATAATTATGAGCAACCACAGCCGACTTAATATGCTGAGAGAACTGCCAAGATTTTACTCTTTAAAGAGAAAGGGGTGGTGAGGTAAAGGACACAAACGTGCGCCAGAATAAGATGCTGCTCTGACAGCGCCATGGCAACGCTCCATCCCACTTGTTCTCAGTTTGAAACTGTACATGATCAGCACAAAGGAGCCTGTGGCATCAGGAACGTGGGACTCCTGCACCTAGTCACAAGGTCCTTGGAGGCCTTGCATCACGAAGATGGAGCAGTGATGCGGAGAGGATAAAACGGTGGGGGTGGTGATGTTGATGGGAGGGGATCAGAGCACATTGAGCATCTGCAACGTTAGCGATCGCTACAGAATGTGATGCCTGCCTTAACCGTGACTTTACAGTGTAGATCACTGAACTCCCTTGATTAAAGACACGTGCTCTCATAGCAAGGAAAGCAACGGCTAACACGAAATGATAATGGGCGTTTGTCGGATGGTCACGGTGTTTGTAAGACGGACATCTTTGCGCTCTGTTGCTGATTGAGATATGTATGCAAAACCAACTGTCCAAATGTCTGAGAACTATACAGACATGGCTTATATAAATTTACTTTGTGCAGTCACAGCAAGTTACCAGCTTTTAAAATTAGGTATTTTAAGATCTACCCAATAAAGAAAATGCTTTGGGAGTCACAATTTTCATAAATTTCCTAGGGCTTGACCTGGTGGGTCTTTGCAGATTTACTCCAACATGACTAATCATAATAATTAAAATTGCATGTAAACATCAACAGGACCATGTCCTAAACACAGCAGTGTGTGAACCTCCAGGACATGGACACACTCACAGCCAGCTGAGGGACGGCATGTGGGAGCACAGTGCATCCTGGGGGAGACCCTCTAGGGCAGTGTTCACCATGGACCTGCAGTCGGGGGTGTTAATCAGGATCAGCTGAACAGCGCTGACCATACAGTGGACATCAGCCCTAACAGCTGTCAGCCTCTCCCTAACAAATGAATTTTAACACATGTCTTAGTATTGCATGTTCCCAGATTTCCTAGGTTTGCTTTACTATTCTAGTCTGTCATTGACAAAAACGTAGTAATAAATAAATGTGCCACATGGATCCTTTTTGTTCCTGCATTACTAACGATATGGCTGTCTGGCAGTGCAAACAGCTCGAAGGTGCTCAGGCATGAAGGAACTGCAGGGGGCCGGCAGTGTGGAAAGCAGGGAGAAGAAATGGACATTTGATATGGAAATTAGGAAGGAGCAGAAGTGGCAGTTTCTGTCCCAAATCCTACCACTATTTTTTGCAAAAAAATTGAAAAATTGAAAGATGCAATTTGCTATACATTAACATCCAACAAAAGTGCATATACAACATTTCCTTGACCAAAGGCTTCACATGTGGTCTACACAGGACAAACATGCATGTTTACATATAATTACATTACTTCATGAACACAATCACAAAAACACAAAAAGAAACGGGCTTTTGTGCTTTGAACGCAAAAACGCTTTGAGGCAACTTGTTGTGAAAAGCGCTATATAAAAATGAATTGAATTGCATTAAATTGACTTTAAGGCGTATGTGACAATACAACACAAGACAGGCCCTGTGGGGTTTACGGAACAGGAGTCAGTACTCACAGTCGCTGCAGCTCGGAGTACCTAGAAAATGCATCATCGACAAGCCTTCTAATGGCATTATTCCTGAGGAACCTGTTTTTGGACAGAAAATACAGAGCACTCATTTACATTTTATTAGTATTTTCTTCTGTCATAGGAAAAGCAGTTCTGAGGTACTGAAAATCAAATTATCATAATCTGAACAGAAACAGAAGGACAGAAGAGCTGACTTTGATGACTCCACAGTTAAAGTTTTTGGTATGTATTAAATAAGAAACATCTGATATAAAATGATACTGATTCCAAAATCCAAAAAAGCCACTGTATATATGTCAGTATAAAAACAGATCAGCAGCCGCTTCCTTTTTCTTCTGAGTTGGTTGGCTTGATCGATGCTAGGAGTTACTGTTGACTAAAATGGGACACTTCCCATGGTGACCACAGATAGCCCATGAATCGGTTAATACCGTCGCGGCCCCAAATATATAAACACAGCGCTGATCCACAGATATATAAACACAGCGCTGATCCACAGATACATAAACACAGCGCTGATCCACAGATATATAAACACAGTGCTGATCCACAGATACATAAACACAGCGCTGATCCACAGATATATAAACACAGCACTGATCCACAGATACATAAACACAGCGCTGATCCACAGATACATAAACACAGCGCTGATCCACAGATATATAAACACAGCGCTGATCCACAGATCCAAAAAAATCCTGGTAAAGAATGATGCTTAACATCCTCTCTGACAATTCCCCATAACACTTTTCAATATGTTAGGAATTCAATAATAATAATAATAATACTTATTATTATTATTATCATCATCATCATCATCATCATCATCATCATCATCCTCCATCCTTTCTTATTTGGCACCCAGATTTCTCCTTCCTCTCCTTCACTTCCTGTCCACACCTGAGAAAGGCCTCACACTGCAAGACATTAGAAACGCTGCATTAAGACATCAAATTCGTGAATGTTGTTTACGCCTTTTAATTTTTGCTTTGGCATGGAAACTAAAAGTTTATTCTGCACTTCCTACTTACAGAGCTCCTAGTGCTTAAGCATCTGTTATCTATTTACCGATTTGTTTATTTTTACGAGGACGATAAGCGCAGCTTCACGGTGCCTGGGAAGTGAAGCGCGCGCAGCAGAGCCCCCCGCGGCGCATCTCACACGTGCCAGAATGCGACTCCGCGGCTCCCCATCTGCCAGTGCCAGCGGTGGGCCGCAGGTTTGAGGGACTCTTCAAGCCCCCGGTAAGGCGGAGCTTCAGACATTACACTCGCTGTGGTTGCTTACTAACGGCGGCTAAAACAAGTTTGTGAATTGACAGTAACAAGTTTGCTCCCAGCAGACACTCATACACAATGTGAACTGTAAATGTGCCATATCAGTGTATATTACATGTGCAAAGTAATGGTGTGGAGTTTGATGTTTTTTACTATTATTATGGTTTTTTGTCGACCTTTTACTGTATATTTAATGGTTGTATTGTTCCTCCTCTGTTACTTTTTCACTAAGTGCTTCTGCTGCCTCTTTGCTGCTGCAACATTTAGAATTTCCCTGCTTTGGGACTAATAAAGACTTAGCAATAAAGAATCGCATCTTATCTCATGAATTTAATTTCCATCTTGGAATGCAGGTCAAAGTCACCAGTTAAAGACCTTTGAACAAGTGATGCTGCTTTGGTTGTTTCTCCACATGTAGTGGCAAAATATTGTCCCCCCGCTGTAATATATAATGGAGAAGGCTCCTTCGTTTCAGTTCTGTTAGACTGCATTTGCTGTGGCCCTAAAAGCCTTGAGAGGCGACTGGCCACTTCCAGCGCCCTGAACACAAGGACACTCACAGCGACGTCATGTTCCTGGACACCTGTGGCACGGCGTTGAGGTTCAGCCGCACACACTGGAGCTCGGTCTGATCGCACCTGCAGCCGTCTGGGTAGTGCTGGAGCACTGCAAGGGGGAAAAAAAAAGTCAATTTACACAATTAAACCACAGATGAAAGAACAGATATCAGGTGGTATCTAGGCAACGTGGTGATGAAAACGACTTCAGAACAAAAAGGGTGTCCTGCTGAAATTCCAGGAAGAACATAATCCAACTAAACTAAGTAATAGAACTGCACCAATAATAAGATTTGGATACTGATGAGAAATTAACGGTGACGATTATGTGTCCCTACATGAATGGTAGCAGTAAACAGCGTTGACATCTGAAGCTAACGCAGGGCTGTAATTTGTTTTGCACTGTGGATGGCTGTACTCACACAAGGCGCTAATGTACAGAGAAAACACTCGCACCACAATCACTCACAGCAATCGCCAGAGGAGTCCTGGATGGCAGTTCAATGGACAACTTGGTCAAAAAACTCTGCCCAACCACTGTTGTCCCCTGTGGAGAAAGGCCAAATTATTTAAGCAAGGTGGCAGGTGGTGCGTGGAAAATAGGGGGGGAATGGTTATGTCTTTAGCAGAGAGGGGGCTGTGTGGGGGCAGTTGTGTGTGTGGCAGAGAGGGGGCTGTTTAGGTGCTAATAAGAACTGGCCCTTCTTTGACAGACATCAGGTATACAAGGGATGGGATTCACAAAGAATGAGAGTAGAGTACATTTGTCCTAAATTAGTGAACAAAGCAGAAACTCTGCAAAGAAATCTTCAAGCCCTTTACAGCAGAATTTCATATGTCTGTGGTCAGGATTAAAACAGCAGTAACACAATAAAACAAACCACTGTTGAGCCATGCAACTGTGCTACTGGACTGTACGCGAGTACTGCACGTAGTATTGCAGCGCTGCAGAAAATGCTGACTTTATAAACTTCCTGAAGACAGACGTCCGGCTACGTAGCGTTCGGTGCCTTGTATGCATCCGAGCTCACCGCAGTTTTCCTCGTCTGCGCCATTTGGGCAGTCTTGGTGCCCGTTGCAGTGCAGCACCTGGGGAAGGCACGTGCTCGGGTTCCCGGATGGGAAGTCCCCCAGCGGGCACCTGGCCGGCTGAGGTCAACAGCACCTGTGGAAGGGAGAAAGAAATGGAGTACCTGGACAGAGGACAGTGGAGAACTACAACCAAAAATACACGCCTTAGGTGCTTTTAGTCCATACCTTCCTACACATTGAAAAACTCAACGACAGCATCAGCAAGCAGTCTTACCAGACCACAGTGCAACATTTTGTAGCAAAGTACTGTCATTTGCTGACGGCAAGGCTATGAGTACTGGAACTTCCAGGCAGCTCCACCTGGACAACTGAGAACCTTCACCGACACACTGTATATGGCGAATCATCGCTGGTGCAAGACGTTTGGCCCCCAGCTGCCTTGCAGGCAACATGATACAGGCTGGGAAGTAAAATTCCCACCTGTGAGCCTTATTCATGTCAAAGCCACACCATGCTTTGCTGTCCCACTATATTATCATTCTCCTCTCGGTTGTTTTTCATTCCAGGGATCAGTGCAAGTTTTTTGCTTCAACCAATTTCTGCTTTTAATTGAACCTTTATTTCATCTAAACATTATTGACTTTTTCAGTATGGTAGCTGTGCTAATCCAGAAGTTCGCAACAATCTTTATTCATTTTAATAAGAATCGAAAAAGCATTACAAAGAGTTTAGGATGTCGTTCCTTAAGAATTTAACTGTTACGGTATATTTTGATGCACTTCTTGTTAATGATACAATAAAATGATTAGAGATTGAATTAGAAAAAGCAGCTTTATTGTAATTGAGTACATATACATGTTACAATAAAATTTTTTACACTACATTTTTCCCATCCCTCTGGAGGGAGTAGCAGGCACCTACAGGAAGTGCCCAGGGAGCTAGCCTTTGAGTGTCTTGCCCCAGGACACACCTGGCACCTGGGCCAGGATTTGAAGCAGGAGACTTCCGTATCCTAGCCTGATGTTTTACCCATTGAGCCACCAGGCTGCATAAAGGCAAATAATCAGGAAGAATTAAGAGAAGCAATGATGTCATTGATAATTAAGATAGTGGTCAAATTGAATGAATGGACTGACTTAAAAACCTGCATCCACTGTGGCCCTCCGGGACTTTAATTTGCCTAGTCCTGCTTTATTCAATTCCTACTGGACAGCAGAACCATTTCAGGCCTAAGGAGGATGTGCACACATGATGAATTATAACAAAAGAACTAAAATAACTCAACTTCTATTGCTGAACGCCTGAGAACAAGTTTTAGCTGTGTGATTTATGTATAAGATAAAAGGCACGTGCTTACAGACCGCACGCGCTTTATTCATTTATAGCTTCAGTGTTCTATCAACTGCCTGCAGAATTAATGCTGGATTAGTCTTTGGTCACGCAGGTGTTTGTGGCGGTATCTGTGGATCGGGGCGCATTTCTCTACCCAAGGTGCGTATTAAATATCAAATTACTTGTATCTAAAGCAACACAATGTATTTACCACTTGATACGCTTCATGTTGCTGGTGCAGAAAAAAGGGGCTACATTGCGCATGCAGGTACAGCGCGTTCTCTAGCTCGGATTGGGTTTGAAGCACGGCAAGTTCAGCAGGTGCTGTCTCAAGAAAGGCCACATGGAGAAATAAACACAAACACACACACACACACACACACACACACACAAACAAAATACTGCACATAACCGAAGATCATTTGTCGTTATTACAAAAACAACCAAGAAAGAATTTAACAAAAACTAAAAATGTACTTTTTCAAAAACTTAAAAGAACTAATTGAGTAGCTATATCTAGAATAAAAAATGTGCGTTTCCCTTCTAAGTCGCAAATGCATAGCTCATAAATTAACCTTCAGTAATTTCGCTGAGATACTTCGGCAATTAATGAGAAACAGACGCATCTTTTTCACGCTACGAACGCTTTAAATGCTGGAACAGTCTGCTTGAGAAAACATTAGTCAACGAAAACTTTTAGCAAATACTCAAGAATATCATAAAACTTAAGTCCTTACCTTCGACTTCTGACAGTAAGAGATGAGCGGCTATAATTAGTCGTACATCCAAACAAAAGGTAGCCTTTGTAAGTTTAGTTGCCTTCATGGCTGGATGCCTGCGAGATGGAGTCTTCATCTTCCTCATGCTGTCTCTACCCAGTGCCAACGTGTTCGGCAAGAGCACAAAACTGACACCTGATAAGCCAATATACCAAAAAACTGCAACAACAAGTGCGATCACTTTCTGCCAAAGGACACCTAAGGACTAGAACAAAAGGAGAACCTGATCCGAGCGCCAAGCAAACGCCGGAGAAGTGAAGATGCTCTTCAGCGCGTCCTTCTCCAGGGCTGCTGAGAACCTGAGCGCAGGTGGACCGGGACGACACCTTTAACAACTCATATCTCATTTTATAAGCTTTGAAAAAGGACACTTAGTTTTGATATTAACCATGAAATACATTTGATATATAATATAAATATTACGGCAATTCTAGATGCATTAAGAGCAGAAAAGAAAAGCTTTTAACTGCATTATAAAACATTAACTTAGTATAAAACATACTAAGTTAATGTTAAGATATTTAAATATGTGGTTAAAATGAACAGCATGTCACAAATGTCATTTTCTCATTTCATATGCCATACCTATGTTCATTTTTAAATAATTTCGTAGGCTTGTAAACAAACTAACATTACGCATCTGATCTAAAGGGTTTTGCCATCAGACAGAACAGGGTTGGCACAAGACATTTGTATTTAAAGCCTCCCGATTGATTATAGTCACCGCGTTATATTTTTTATCATACGGCGTGCTGAAGCCCTAACAGGAAAAGATCATTAGAACACAAAAAGGTCATACAAATCATAATATTGCCTTTTAGGTATGCATCACTGGGGCAGGTTGTTTAAGCATTCGGGCCGCCGTTGACCTCCATCTGATCTTGGATCAAGCTCACATTGTCAGTAGGTAAACAAACACGCAAAAAATGTGTGTGTGGCGGGGGTTATAAGTGAGGTGTGAAAAAAGTAAGGAGACAGTGAGTTGCCTTAAATGATATGTAAGGAAAAAGCAACATTTTCATAAAATTGAAGGTTTCTACCTTTGGTTGCACTGTAAAAAAAAAAAAAAAAAAGTAGAATCTAGTCAAATGTTAGGTAACATTTTGCTCAGTGTGTTTATGTAGATTTTACCCCATATTGTGAGTTGAGTACCCCCATATAACAGCTATAACACACTGAAAGAAATTAGGTACAGTCTACCTAACACTTCTCAATACATTTCACAATTACTTATAAATATTGAGTACTACTAACTCTTGATTGTTAATAGGCAATTATTATTCATCTGATTTATTATTATTAATCACTGACAAATTAACCATTACTTATTCAGTGAAAGCTTTACTTAAAAACTCAAGACAAAAAGACAATATTGATTCATGTCAATTTAATTTAACCATTTGTTTAAAAAAAAAAAAACTCACAGGCAATACCACCAGAACAGAAGTTACGCAAACAAAGATTAAAGCAAAATTGTGTTTCTAAATGTCCTTGTAAAAGTGTAACCTCAAACTTGAGCTTTTGTCACTGTGTGGTTAGTCATGTTTTTCTCTGCTAATCTGGGAATGTTTATATGCTTGTCATTATCGCAGACGTAGCGAAAACCCATGTCTACATGACCTGTACATCATCCCTGAGGACTGCTCTACTGGTCATCCCTGAGGACTGCTCTACTGGCAACCCAAATCCCAAAATCAGGAAACTGACAGATCCTGTGTCCCGAGTTCGTTGGATGAAGTTACCTCAGCAGAGTAGTATTTCATGTGGTCTTAGTGAAAATATTTTGCTAGACCCTCACAAGTAAATAGTGTAAATCTTTCACAATTAAATAATGCACTTGTTTGACAACATGTTTAAACTACTTTTAAATTACTTCTAGCCCTAGGACACAATATTGAATGATAATTCTAAACTGTGTCTCTTGTCTGTTAAATAGAAAAATCTTTTTATATTAAGCAATCTGAAATGTATGCCAACAGTGAAATGAGAACAGATTAAAGAGAGGGTATCTAAGACAAGACAAGATTCTAAAACAAACAAAACATTACATACAAGAAACATGACATTTGATGAAAACTTAAAGAATTTAGTAAGGCTGTTTGCACTAATCAGAGAAAAATTGTCCAAAATTACCGCTGTGTACTCTGTAGATACAAGCGGTAAGTTATCTGTTATTTTTAAAAGGCCAGTTTGTGCTGTGATTGTCTCGGCTGAAACCGAAACATCCGTTTCTCAAACGGACTGTTCTCTTTAATACTGCTATGCGTTACAACCACATTTGAATCTAATTGGATGCCACTGTAACTGGTCTTCCAATAACCATGCTGGAATGCATTTTAAGCAAATGCAGCAATTAAAATATCGCTAAATAGTTAAAACAATTAAAAACAAATGTACATGCAAAAGGTCAGCTCGACTTCAGAATTATTACCTCATTAGCAAGTAAATGGATTCAAACTGTGGATAAATACTCACCATCTGTAAAAGATTATTGCAAAATAACGCTTCTAAAGGCTTGCAGGAAGCTGGACGGGAGAACAAATAGAGCCCTGGCAAGTGAGGAGTGAGAAAGTTCATTACGCTACATTAGAATGCATGGTCAAAACTCACAAAGACAGCAAACAAAAGGATGGCAGCGGATGGAAGGGGGGGGCGTATCTTGGCTTATAACCTGAACCTCACCTCGACTGTCAGTGTAGAATGAAAATACAGACAATAAATGCAAGTGTTTAACAAAAAGTTGAGTTATGCATATGAAACAACTGGTGTTAAAGGTGATATTTCAGCCTCATGTCACACAGCATGCATTTATATGGAACTGTATATAACCGTTCGACTGTTCCCAGGAGGGAAAGGGTCTGACCTATGGAGTATGTACTCTAATAAGGACCACAGGTACAGGTGCCCACTGTCTAGCCTTAGGACGAGAGGACACAAGACGACTTCAAGGTTGAGTGTTGCGTTTAGGAACTTCCAGCTTGTCACATGCTGAGGTCACAAAATTTCATAATATAAAAAGAATTCTATTTATCGATGTTTCAAATAACCCTGTGACTGCAAAACAGTGTTGCAACATGTCAGAAGTGTGTGATCATACTATGCAGACGTAAAAATATGTCCCTCTTTTTTCCCCCCCTCTACACATTTGCTAAAAATTTCAGTGAAGGCCATAGAAGTATAATATTAGACTTTCTGTGCAAACTTATATCATGCCATCATGCTGAGTAGCCCACAGCAGCCACATTATCATTTACTTTAATGGAATTTACATAAATTAATTTAAAGCAGGGAACAGCAATCCTGGTCCGTGTATGTCAGGGCTAACTGGTCCTGGCCCGAGTATGTCAGGGCTAACTGGTCCTGGCCCGAGTATAGCAGGGCTGACTGGTCCTGGCCCGAGTATAGCAGGGCTGACTGGTCCTGGCCCGAGTATAGCAGGGCTGACTGGTCCTGGCCCGAGTATAGCAGGGCTGACTGGTCCTGGCCCGCGTATGTCAGGGCTGACTGGTCCTGGCCCGAGTATGTCAGGGCTGACTGGTCCTGGCTCGTGTATGTCAGGGCTAACCGTAGCACTAAAGAAAGGGATTTTGTCCTGCACCTGAGACATCTGTTAAACTTTATTAAAGCATTAAGAAGCTTATACTTGGAAGGAAATTCCAAACACCCACAAGACCCTGTCCCTTCAGAGCTGGAGCTGAACATCCCTAAAGTATATTCAGAAATGTTTTTGCCCGAAGTGAAAAAGCGCTTCGCTTAACTAATTAACTCCCTAAGCGAGCTAGTTCAGCTCTCTGCCATTCACGAGCAGCCATCTGAGGACAACGATTAATAAAATAAATAATAAACAAATATGTCGCACACGTGCTGACCCCTCAGGACCGGGAGCTGCTCGTTTAGAACAACATGGCAGCCTACCGGCGATCGTTTGTTTGTTTGCGCAGCGAGGAGCGCTGCCATCAAACGGCCTTCTGAGAATGACACAGAACGGAACACTCTGACATCGATCCTTTTGAAGCAGAGGCTGGGAGGTGGGATGCATCCCAGCAGCCCCTACACCCGCAATATTTCACCAAACATCCGTGCAGCTCCAGCGGCAGCCTTCCTGTCTGTCTGCCTCCCATCTGATCAGTCAGCGGGGCGGCGGGACCCTGACAGCTGCGCGGTTCGACTTCCGCCTCTCTGACTTGCACTCCGAGTCTCTCGTTACCCCTGGGGCGTCGGTCCCGCCGTTTCTGAATAATTCACTTTCATTACCTTTAATTAGCACCTTAGCAAACTCTTCAAACGTCGGCTCCTGGCGTAGAAAATTTCACCCATTCAAGTTCTTAATTAGCTTATCAGACTGGGGCTCACGGGGGCTGCCAGCCTGACAGATCATAGGGCACACCCTGGCTGGGGCAACCGAGCAACACAGGGCACGCACACAGGGGCAAATCACTAATTCATCTGTACGATGCGTTTTTGGGTTGTGGGTTTTGGGCTAAATTAGAGCACTCTGAGGAAACACACAGGCACAGCGTGCAAACTCTACAGACAGCACCCAGGGCCAGAATCACACAGGTAGGAGTCCTCAAAACAACGCCATGTAGCTTAACACCAAAATGTTAATGTCTCAGTTGTTAGAAATGTAATTAAGTGCAGAGAAGTCAGCTCGCTGTCGCTGACAGACACCTCCGGACTCACCTCGGCCACCCTAGCCTCAGCAAATCATTTTCCTGCTGGAGCTACTGACAGGAGTAGAACAGAATGCTCCTCGCCTTCCTGGAAGTCAGACAATGGAAGTACCTGGCTTCAGGGTCACGTGGTTTTTCTGTAACTCTGCCTCACCTCATTTACTGCTTACATGAACTCACTATTGAGATTTTTTTCTAAGGCCTTACCCGATTTTCCAGGTGTAAATCAATCAGCAGATGAGATGAGCTCCTCAAGGCTTCTCATGACATAGATCTGAAAGGGCTGCAGTTCTCCATCATGGACATAATGCCTTTTACCTGGATTTAAGTGAAGGCCACCTAGTTATCTGAGTAGGGTCATCGATGTCTGGATAAATAACCTGAGAATGAGTGTATGGATAATGTATTACAGCAACAAAACTGCAACGCTATGAATATACAGTATGTCAAAGAAAATTAAGTACATTTAATACTGTTTTAAGATTTTAATTTTCCAGACTTTCCAATGTAATTTAACTCACAAATTTTGGTAACCGTCATTATCACAAGATCTCCAGAGGATAAAGACCAGATTAAATACGATGCATCATATTTAAACAGAAAATGTGGATGTTTCCCTTCATAATACATAACTGTGTGTTCACATTCTAACCCTGTGAACTTCCATACATCATTTAACTGGCGTGACAACTGACATTTCCAATCTTATGTTGTTTTTCATAATTAATACGATATAACCGCCTGGGCTGTAAATCACTGCCTACTTGCAGTTGTTTGAACATTTCACCCAGAAAAATATTTCAATGTCAACTGTATCAATTGGCCCATTTGTGTGATGCAACAGCAGGACTGAAAATTACTTTATAATACCTTCAAACGCACAAGCCTACAGCTGAGGGCAAGCATTAACAGAACATCCAAAAAGCTGCCGGTTCCTCTCGCAGCAGGGCCCCGTCACTGATAAGGAACTGATCCGAACCGCTTTCATCGTAATATTAAATTCTTAAATGTCAGAGAGGACACAAGAGTTTTCGATGCTGAGCTCCAAGGTAATTTACCGTTAACTATGAACCGTTCTTGTGGTCTTCAACACATTCGTGTACCTTGAAGGCGTGTACCCTACGCAACGACTGAAGTCGCACAATCCAAGGTTGGAAGCAGACAAATCAGGAACAAATTAATTGGACTTTATACAAAACGTGAAGCGTGGCGGCCAGGTAGCACTAGCGCCTCATTCACAACAAGCAGGAACAACGTGCGGTTTATGAAGTGAGCAGAAACAAGACAAGTGAAGCCAGTTCTTGAAAAATGTGCATTTAATTAAACATTTCAGACAACGTGGATGATGTGTGTACATTTAATTAACAGCGGTGACGAAAGCAGCACCCAATACAAACTATTTAAGCAAATGCAGACTTAAAAAGTTCATTAGTAAGAAACCACCCACACTTACCTGCAGGATGTGGAGCCCTGTCATAATTACTGCATGGGTCACGACTGTAGCAAAAACCTGTTATTGTTTAATGTGGCAATATTTGAATATTTTAACCCTTTGAGGGACTGTCAACCATTTGCTAAAGGCATTTTGCCATAAAGAAAATGCATTGTCAGTGTTTAAATACTGATTTTGGTTTTCATTGCCCCATAGAAGTCAAATGTAGAAAAATTATGTTTTAATGTTGTTTTTCTGGGTATGCTCTTTAAAGTATAAATACAACTCAGCAAGTTCATTATTTAAAATTGTGCAGAGCGGGAAACAGTGCGTATGCATACTGAACATCATAGCACAGGTGAAGCACTGACGTTTGTAAGAATACCTGGACAAGGTTGCAAAGTAAACAGATATTATAGAAACGGCAATTCTGGGTCAGGCGGAACCAGCTCAAGTCTCCTTCCGAGTTTCCAAACGGAACTGCGTACCACAAAGGAAATGCTCACGTTCAGTTTCTCAGCTGCTCTCGGTCGGCGCAAAGATTAATCAGACAAAGGGGGGGGGGGCGTGAAATGTAATTTCACACTGAGTGACTCTGCAGAGTAGGAACTCAGACACAAACGATGGAATATGACTAAAAAGTTACACTTATAGCCCAATTTTCTTCAGCGTGCCGCTTCAGAGCCGAAAGTGACGTTTGCGAAAATTACAGGTTTTGTTCATAAATTGTTACTCTTTCAAAAAAAATTCCACCCACAGTGAGATGGTTTGGACCATTTTAAGTACATAAAGTATAGGATAACTATGCCACTACAAATAATGAACATTCAAACAGTGCTTGTCTTTTTGCAAATTACTCTGCCACTGTATCACCTTTACTCTGACCCCCAGCAATCATTTAAATGCATATTTATGGCACATTCCACCTCCGAGGGTTTAATTCATCATCTACAAGCACATACGGAGGCCAGGGGCCGCTGGAAAGCCATGCCAGGAAACAAACGAAGCAAGACCAAGTACAACCAGGGCACAGCACCAGCCACAGGACAGGGCACACACACACACAAACACACACACACACACACACACACACACAAACGGCTACGAATCAGTACCATAAACAGGGCCTCAACTTGGCTGCCGAAGATGAGCTCATGAGCAACGGGAAAGAGTGAGCAGGCGGCACCACAGCAGAGTGACAGCACTGACATATCAAAGGTCCAGGTGAGTCCCACGGGATTCTTTTTAATAAGATATCCAGCGGAGAGTGGGCGAGGTTTTACAGAGCATCACTGGAAAGTTTTAAATTAACAATCATTCCGAGTCGCAACTCATACGGCGACCTCGGAGGAAGATAAATGACGTTCTGAACTGTGCAGGGGACAAAGTGTCATCACAGTCCCAGAAAAGATCTATATATAAAGGTAATTTTATATCACTCACACACACACACACACACACACACACACACACACACACACACACAAACCTTTATTGACTCAGTCTTCTAATGATGTTTCCTACAAAAAAGTTACATCCATATTTCATATCATTCGAGATCCTGTTGAACTTTACATAATTTAACTGCTAGTGCTGAAGGACAAACCCATCAATTCTCAGGTTTTATAGCGTTTCATGAAAGGTACACCGCACTCCTCGCTGCCGCACTCCTCGCTGCCACATTAGCTGGAAGTCCAACTTAAAAGCAAAGCCTCTCAAATGGATGCGCAACTTCAAAAGCAAGGTGGGAAAACTAAATTAACTGCTTGTAGCCTTTTGCCAAAGCTGTCAGCTGTAGCTGGTCTTTACCCCCGCATCTCTATCTTGTCTTTAAATTTTCCACACAGGTCTGTTATATAAATAGTACGAACCCAGCTGAAGGCACTAACAATTACGATAATAAAATTGGTCTTCGTCCCCTCTCAAACATGTACACTATAGTGCCATCCACTTTTCCATTCATATTGCCTCGGCTTCCATGCCTCCTAGGAGGCATGTGTTGAGATTTTTTATCAAAACCAGAGTGTTTAAGTGAAATGGATGGATACTAGTGTCACTCCACTATACCCGTTTTTGTCCAGGCCTCCCATCGTAACCTTTCACCAAAGCTGTCAATCGCAGCTGAAGGATTCTCTGGCCTTAAATTCTCAGCTCTTTTTACGGGAGGCAGTCAAGTGTGTGAACAAACAGGTCCACTCCAGTGCTCCTTTTTGGACATTTTAACCTCTCTGAGAGCACTCGCTCACAGTCTGGCATGGGAATCGGTGGTGCTTTACACACACTGAGTGACACACTTGTGAAAACAATCATTTATGCCAGGTGTGAATAATCCACGTTATACTGCAAGTCTGCTCACTGCGATACTGTGTATTAACAGCTTCGGAATTACACAAAGCTGTTTATCTTCTTGCAAAGCAAGCATGTCATTTCCCTGCCTTTAGCCTTGTGAAATCTTACCACTATATTCAGACTTGAACATTCTCCCAAAAGTTGCTGAATCTGTATATATTTTTTTGACTTATCAGGACGTGTTCTTAAAAAAAAAAAAAAAAAGCTAAAACTTAAATTTTGATGTAAAGATGCTGAATAAGTAAGAACTGACTTCTGTTAAAAGCTGCTATGAACATGATCTATATTTAATCAAAGTTAAAAAAAAAAAAAACCAATTCAGGAAGTTAATATTACTCACATCTTTAACAACATGCCAAAGGCGTATTATTTCAGTGACGGACTCGGTCTGTATAATAAGGAACTTGGTACTATTTTTATTACAAACATTGCAGAACAAAAACTGTCAAGTTGGAAACAAAGTCTTCTCCAGTGTTTTCCTTACGATTGTCAGGACGAAACTGACTGCAGATCATCAGAAGACAGGCTTTCATACGTCCCGTAAAAAACGATTGCAGAGGACTGACGATTTATTGAAAAACACTTACACCAGCCAAAAGTGACTTCTGATAATACTTTTGTCCGTGACCACGGTCAGACCACGGGACGTCTTACACGCACTCGCTCTCTTGCACAGTGCAATTTCTTGGGGCCGCACTTGCGCTCACGCTCAGGCACCCCCTTGCACGGTCGAGTGGACCATGTAATTAGAGTGTTACGCATTCCTACAGTTCCTCTCTCACGCCCCCTTGTGGCTCGTATGAGTCCGTGTCCCCGGTGTCGTCTGCCAGCCACTCGCGGAAAACGGCAACGGGGTCAATGTTCCAGTGTTTGTGGAAAGAGATTGGCACCTGGTGAGACAGGTAGTCTTTTGCATAATCTTCAGGTCGTGCCTGCGGGAGCGTCATATGGGGGGGGGGGGGAATACAGAAGCTTCTGAAGTAAAGGTGCGGAACCACAGGTGAGACTATTGAGGACTTCACTAATCAAAGGAAAAAGCTGTATGAGGAGATTACAGGTGATTCTCAGGTGATCACAGCCACTACACTTGTGACGACGTGTGGTTTCACGGTATGAGAACAAAGGGGCTACCTGATGGAAGAGCGGGCTGTGGGTGACGGGCAACCCCAGAGCATTCAGGCACATGCCTAGCACCATGTCGTCCGGTGCGTCGTCGCTGTAGCACCGGCATCCGCTGCCCAGCAGCCTGGTCACCGCCTCCCTGCTGAACACCATCCTGGGAAGACACACGGACACACATGCAACACAAATGAGGGGGGTGTGCGGCACAAATGACGAACCACGATGACGGCAGCAGCTCGACGGGCAAAGGAAAGCATCACGTAAACCATTAACTTCACTAAAGGCCAATTATTGGGGGACAATGTCCAGCCAGAGGCCTGCTGTAGGCACCAAGCTCCCAGAGAGAGCTGGTGTTTGCATGACCTTGCCCTGCCTACGTGGGACCAGCGGCGTGTTGGGCTGTGACTTACCCTCCGCCTCCGGTGACATAGCTGTAGCCACCCTGGCTCAGACCGTAGCCGTACCTCTCCCCGAGGCTCACAGGTTCGCTGGGCCGGTAGCAGCTCAGCAGGGCTCGCAGCCTGGGTAGGCTGTGGAGGTCCCATAAAAGCCAAGTTTAGCACCATACTCAAGCACTACAGCACACAGAGACTGAAGCTGACATTAGTACCCGTACATCACACTACCCCAGTGGTATTTCAGGTGCTTGTCATATGCTAATTAAAAACTATCCACTGAAATTAATTAACAAATTGCCCATTATATTCAAATGTGCTGAAACATTTTTTTGCCACTCTGGGAACCACCAGTCAGCAGACTGTTATTTTGTAGTCCTGTCCAGAACAGCAGGAAGCTGTGAAGTTCACCTCAAAACCTCCGTATTGACATGTCTGCAGAGCTTCGGTAAATATGACAAAGAAAACACGCGTGCCTGATCAGTGTGTCGTCATCCACGATCACCAGCCAGCTCGTCCTGGGCACGCTGTCACTCAGAAACCTCCTGAGGATAGCAAAGGTCTTCCCACAATGCCCTGCAACATCAATACTCTGCTGTGAGGGATCAAAATATGTACACCCATTCCTGCTCTTCCGTACAATTCCAAATGTGAATTTGCTTACGCGCAAACGGGAGTCGTATCAACAATGTGGAAACCATGTAGGCGTACGTGCATTTCATTCCAAGCACGTTATCATTTTCTGACAGACAGAAACGGGAGTACAAACGAAGCGGAGCGATGTGCCTGCAGCGCTATGTCTGTTCGCTGCCCGCAGGTCAGGCGGACCGCACGTTACGCTGCCGCGTGCTAATTGGTGCGGTTTTGTAAAGATGAATTCAGTGTAACCGTAAATACGAGTGGTCAGGGTGACAAATGTGTCTAAGTGTGCTGGTGATAATTTCAGGTGTTCAACATAAAATGAAGCATTAACACTTGACAAAGCGCTTGATGGTGTAAAGCACTTACAGTAAAGCACACTTTAGCCTGTTTGTGCCAACTCTACAACAATAGCTGATGAGTTACCCACGCTGCACAGGGACGCAAGAGTCCAAGGTGTGTACGAGCTGAAAATATGAAGTATTTACAGTATTGCAGCTACTTTCTAACCTTGCAGTACTTTGCATTATTACTCAGTTTCTCCGTTTTTATCCATCTCTGCTCCACCTGTAATGTTCGAGGACCCCTTAGCTGCCCTTAGTGCCTGAGCGCATGTCTAGGTCAGAAACACGGCTGACCCCACAACTGTTATACACTGTTAAATATATTAGATATTACATGTAATTTTTCACGATGCGAGAGCTTTCCAAAACCACAAATCATGTAGCTGTCCATGTCCTGGCTACCACTGCTTATTATCTACAGCTTTCAAATGCAGTTTTATTATGTGCATAGTGTGACAAGGTGCAGTCTGATTTAGCCGTTCTGAGTTGTGTTACGAGGTCAATCCGTATTCTGAGCGCAGTGGCAGAAAGGGAAGGAAGAAAAAAAAAAAAAAAAAAAAAAAAACTTAATAGACAGTTCTGGTGTTTGGTGCAACTGTCTGGGTCAGCTAACCTATAGACATTTTGTCTGTAACAGGGTGTTAAGATATCTGCTATCTGGCAGGACAGATCTAGGGTGGACTGAAGGCTTGGAGAGATGGTGTGACAGAAGTTGATACCAAACTTCTGCTTTACTTTTTGGGCACCTAACAATTATACCCAAAATGCTCTAGATTCAGAAACATGAAACCAAGCACATGAAGGCCGTGGCTGATCAGTGTTCAGGCAAACACCCCCACCCGTGCACGCGCCCTGTGATCAGGAAACAGAGCGATCTCAACGCCATATTTGCCACGCTAACCCAAAGCGCTGATTCTCCCATCCGCCAGATGCACGTATTCTCAGCAGAAAATGAAGAATTGAACAGAAGCCTCTCACAGACACAGAGATGACGTGGGCAGAGGGACGCTGCAGCTCTCACAAGCCTTTTCACACACACCTGACAGCATAATTGAGATATTCCCATCTTAGGGAACAGAATGATGAAGTCTGCAGGAAAGCATCCAGAGGCAAAATGAAGATCCACAGCACAATAAGCAGGAGAAGAGAGAAGTCCCATCTCTGAGAAAGAGGGACGACATGGTGGGGGGTAAAGCGTGTGGAACAGCGGAGTGGGGAGAGGTGCGGCTGATGCTGAGCTGAACGCTAAGCTCCGTCTGATGATGATGGTTTAGAAAAGTTGGTAAGGCCCAAAAGAAAACGTTCTACCATCCTTAGCTCCTAGTGCATGTTCTGGCTAGTGCCTGCTGAGGAGCAGAACATGAGCTGTCCATGAGACCGTCCTACACTGCTCGACGTGGAGCTCGGGACCCACACAGCCCAAGAGCTCAAAAAATAACCACAAAGTGACAAGTGGTTCCTGTATTCATTTATTTGTGAAATACCTTCAGCACATGGAACTCCTCCCTTCAGGGGTCTGCACCAGACACCCCATTAATGCCAATGGTCTAAATGTTTCCCGACGAATCCCACCGACTGCTTTCAATGCTAGATCATAATTTATTCCAAGTCTCATGTACAGCGAAAGGGCCTGGAACGGACATTAGGGCAGGCCAGTCACCAGAGAGGCCTCAGTTAGGCAAACAAATAAAACATCTGAACAGTGTACTTCAGCTGTCGCAGAGTATTTGTGAAAAGAACCGCAATTACTTATTTAGCAGTATGTCAAATTCAATTTTAATGGCTTTACTAAAATTTTAATCGCTTGCTTGCTTGTGTGTGTGTGTGTGTGTGTGCGCGTGCGTGCATGTGAGGACATAATCACATGCATAAACAAGTCCTGCAGTGGATAAAATGTAGGCTAGGGGAAATTACACTATTATAAGCAGTGAGTGTTGAATGTTAGAGCCACCGTTTGCGTCCTGTGGTCCTCGGCTCTCTGCTCAGCTGGGCTATCAAACAGCTCCTTCACGTGATGTGAAGCAGCAGGACCTTGGACGAAAAAGCACCCTTGTGTTGTACGTTAGGTTTTCAAAGCAGGCAAACTGCAGCAAGATGTCAGCACAGCTGGGAGTGACATCACTGATTAAGTGGAAGCTGTGCTTACAAACCCGAACAAGGAACGTACCAGACTGGCCACGCCGCGCTAACGAACTGCTTCAATTAATTGAAAAACACGCAAGTGCAGCCTACGTAAACTGTCACGTCTGAGAAGCAAACAAAGCAGCAAAGAATGTAATAAGTAACTACAAGTACTGTGCCTAAGTGCGCAGTTTTCTTCCTTGTGTTAATGTTATTCAATTAAGAAAGTAAAAGTTAAATTGGTTTAGTCTCAAAAGAGTGTAACCGATCTCGAAAAGAAACACATTTCACAAACAATGACTGAGAAGGCTTTGTGGCGTGGGTTTCCTAACACAATACAGATACGGAAACAGCTTTAGGAAAGTGCTGTGGATTTGCATAAAAGCGACGCTTTATGCCAACATCACTAACGACAATTTCCCTCTTGCAACGCACCGTCATGTGATGCACGCAGACTTCCACTGAAATTGACACTCTCCAAAAAAACAAAAACACAGGCTTTTGTTTCACCCCTCTGTCAATCAACAGGTTTTCTCCCACTTCCTTGCCACACACACATACTTTAACGTGCCTCCGGAACAGCTTAATTAAAAGGAAAAGCTTCTCCTGCGATGTGTCTGAAATATGCTAAAGTGACCAGTCGGCTCACTCAGACAGCACTTCCGTTGCCTGAACGCAAAATGCTCAGTTAAACAGACCACTTTCATAAATACAGTAAGGCATTAATGACTCAACAACTGGAGTCCAACAAGGACGTGACAATTCCACAATGAAAATATTAAAGTGCCAAAATTGAGAAATGCACAAATATTGAGAATGAATGAAGGTCATGACTCTAAGTAACGGTGAACTGCGTTTATTACATATGCACTTCAAGGAACGATGTCAGTGAAATTAAAAACTGCAAACCTGGAGAATAAGAGAGAAGTGGTTGCATGAAAGGAGGAAACCACAAAGAACCAAATTGCCTCATTAGAATATATGAGTGCCAGGCTGAAACTTTTATTCTGTGGCTTTGATGTACTCTAGTGAAGCGTTAAATTGATTTTATTCCAGCAGATGCACTGAAAAGTAGCTGCTCTGTTCAGACCTTAAAACCTCTAAAAGTGGTATGTTCCTTCGGACCTTTACTATATCCTCAAGGTCACACCTGGAAAGGTCCAAGTGGATGGGGGAGGCCTACCTCTCTCTGTGTTGGGCACCCCGAGGTCCACAGTGGGTATAGAGGGCTCAGCGTGATCACTGTAGTACTCCAAAAACGCAGCGTCTCTCTCCCAGGTCTTCTTGACCACAGGAACTGTGGAGTGAAGAGACAGAGACTCTCAGTAGAATTTAATACTCAACGTCACACAGGGCTGAGAGAAATGATGGCAACTTCGATAAGCAAAACCTTTTTGTCTGCGCGATACGTGACTGTCATGTCAGCCATGATGAAGCAGAGTGATGTGAAAGTCAAATAAGCCCCTAATCTGTGTGGGGAACGAAATGAGTTAATTTCATGTCAGTTAGGGCATGGGGATCCCATCTGAGACTGAATGATAACTTTTCAGTTCTCTTCAGGTTTTTATTGAAGGCAAATTGCTTAAATGGCACAACTGTTATACTCCTACAGGAAGGCAATTATAGGAATGACAAAACAAACACACACACAGTTTTAATAACATGTGAAACATGTATTTAAGTTAGCATAAAGACAGCCAGACAACCAAGCCTTCTGTGTTACTTGAAATCCCACCAGCTATTTTAATACAATCAAGAAAAAAAAAAAACACTGAAATAACTGTCCATTTACATGGTCCATAAGTCTTTAAATGTAAAGTTTAAGGCATCTGTGTAATAATGAACACCTCCAGTTTGCTGGTCTGAGACCCTGGTAACCATTTTTCTTTTCTTCACTATAAATGTGTGAAACACTGTTTTTCCCCTATTAGACCTTTGCGTTAGAGCTTACAGTTTTATTTCTTTAAACTGTTTATCCAGTTCCTTTCTGTGTCACATGCATGTTCACAGAGACCAATATTAGCACTCCCACAATCCACTACTGTGAAGGAGGACGATTTCGACCAGCGCCATCCACAAACACGAGTAAGCACAGTAAGAAAAGCCATTTACCGCAGCATCCTGGTCATTTTCCCCACTGGTCTCTGGGCCTTAACCTTAATGCCTGTGGTGGTAATCATCAAAGGCAAAGGCTGTGACACAGAACCGAGACAATGTCAGCCTGACACATGAAGGGGGCCTGCCAGAACAGGAGCAGGGTCCGCGTCACACAGGCAGTGCTACCGATCAGAACTGCTGACGTTTCAGCTGTCGGCTACTGCAATAACTGAGGCTGACAGCGATCACCTTATCACACTTCCATAATTACCCATAATAAATCTGTATTACTGAGTAATGAGGGATCCAGCTGTGACTCGAGGATGAAGAGGTGGCTGTGGTCCTAGATCACTGTCCCTGGCTGTCTGGTACTCTGCTCCACCTCTTCTCCGCTCTCCCATGCAGAAGTTCTGACCCTGCTCCTCAGCACTGCACACCTACGGACAGTGGCGTAGGAGTCCTCCTGCCAGGCGGCAGATCTAGAGGCAGGTCACAAGGGCACTGGCCCCTTCTGAAATTTGATTGGCTCCTTTAGTGCCACCCTGATCTCAGAATATCTGTTGGTGTCTGGTGTGGGCAGACGCTACTACAAAATGGAACATAAGCTTGCAGCATGTGTTGAAAACGTTCGTGAGTATTACAAAATGATACAAAACACCAGCCACGATCTTGGGGGAAGAAGCGACCGCCTGGCAAAACGTCAGCAGCTGGCTACTTCAAGAAAATTGCTCATATATCAAATAGAATGTAAGCATGCACAAGATTAGCTACATCACAATAAACACACAACTGTTAAATCAGTGGCACACACTGATAACGTTTCAGCGCTTGGTGAAGAGGCACTGCTCACCAACGCCACCTGTGTACAAGAACAGAGCTCGACTCAACACTAATCACGTGAAACCAGCCTAAGACACGTGGTTGGCCCCTCCATGTTAAATATGGCCCCTTCATGCCCCCCCCCGCAATTTTTAAAAATTCTAAAACCCCCCTGCCTCCATCTACCAATCTTCATTAAAGCTAGGGACCTTCAGTTGGAACACGGAACAACAGTCATTAAACTTTCATTCATAGAACATTCTCATTATCTGGACTGGAATGTTGTCATGGTAACTCCACAAATAAAACCTTTAATAATAACCAAAAGAAGTGCTGACATTTTTAAAAAATGACTGCAATTTAGCCAGCATAAGAAGAATTCTTCATATTTGCCTTTGGAAAATGTTAAGTTTCCATTTTCAAAAAGTGTCAGAAAAACTTTAATGGCATAAACGGTGTTTTCAGATCCCAAAAGAGAAGTTCCAGTTAGCTATAACAGACCTTAATTACTCCCCGTGAAAGTTAAAGGAAAGCTTCACGCGTCGCTTTCAACCATCATATTTCTCTGATAGCACACGTTCTAGTATTTGCATATTACTCCACTGTCGGAAGTCAATCTGTCGGTGATGTTTAAACGGGTCACCGGTGTCCTTCAAACAGAAGAGGATTTCATTAATTAACACCAGCAGAGAACAGTAAGGGATGGTGCAAAATTAAAGCACGATAAATTTAATGACACCAGAAAAAAAGAAGGCCCTGTATCTACAGAGCTCGACATTTCATTATAACCATTAATGTGCAGAACTTGGAGCAGGGGGACAATAGCAAGGCCTCTTTCTAAACAGGTTACTACAGCAACCTAATGGCTCTATATCATTGTGCTGTCAGTCAACAGCATGTGGCGATTCCAAAACAAAAGGCTGTGAAAGCTGGCTGATGTAATGTACAGAGCACCATATTCAATTCAGCTGGGTGTTGCTGTTCTTACTGCGTTTAAGCACTGACACATGCGAGTGGTGTTTACAAGCTTAACAGGCTGTTCACACGGAGTGCATTAGTAGCTAATTAAGGTGAAGATGGCAGCCGTTTGGAGGCTGACGAATCCTTCCAAATGAGTGAGTCTGTGTGATTTTTACGTTCTTGCTAGTTGCCTTAATGAGGAGCTGCAGTAAGATGGAAATGTGAGGCGGCTAATGTCAAAGGAGCACTATGTAAATAAGGGTAACGGGGGTCAAATTAAAAATTCATTCAGTTTGCCCAGTACTCAGTACTCAAGAGGCCCCTGTAAGACATTCAGCACAGTCTCTGGGGCCAGGAAGAGTCGCTGAAGATATGGTGAACGTAAATGTGGGATGGCACACGTCAGCTGGACGATACTGAGCCAGATATCATCCTGGACACACACAGAAGGGAATGTGTCCACTGTCCAACACACTGGACACAGACAGAGAACAGAATGTCCAGCACACTGGACACAGACAGAGAACAGAATGTCCAGCACACTGGA
>JABJVR010041554.1:0-31534 GCA_025773905.1 Chitala chitala
TGTGCTCTGGGATGGGCTCCAGGTTTCCCCGCGACCTTCACCAGGAATAAGCGGTTAAGATAATGGATGGATGGATGATCCCTGAGGGAAATTACTTTTCTGTGTTTGACCCATCAACTGAGGGGAGCAGTGGACAGCCAGCCACATGCAGCACCCGGGGAGCTAGTGCTGGGTGTCCTGCTCAAGGACACACCTGGCTGAACTGGGATTCAAACTGGGGGACTTCCTCATCCCAGTCTGATGTACTACCCATTGAGCCACCAGGCCACTAAATTAACATGTTATTACTCAGATAAACTTGCAGCTGTCTTTTTTTTAATTCAGGCATATATTTATTTGGGCCAAAATGTACTGGTGCTGATGTGTCCCAGTTAACCAGATCCTTTGTGTGTGTCTGTGTGTGTGTGTGTGTGTGTGTGTGTGCGTGCGCGCGCTTGTGTTTAAAGACATATTTTTAATATACTGTTTGTTACCGCTGTTTACATGCCAGTAAAGCCCCCTGTTCTGTTGTTTTGTGATTCAGGCCTCTCCTGCTGCCCTGGCTAAATGTGTCCTAGCTGAGGTGCCCAAACAGGTGGTGGAGTACTACAGCTACAAGAGTTTTGCCCCCAAATGCCCCATTGCAGATTCCATCGCCAGCACCCCCGATTAAATGGCGTATAGCGCTGAGAGAAATGGCCCAGCTGACCTCTCCCTCTCTCTCATGGCTGGGTAAGAGACACGACTGAGAGACGTTGTGGATATTTGCTCTTTAAAGCGGGGTCTCCCCTTCTCGCCACTGAACTGTCCTCTTCTGGGACCTGCATGGGGAGACCCATCAGGATTGACAGCCTGGGGTCTGCAGTTTCAGGAAGTCTGCCTTGTAATTGCTATCTTTCACTCACCACCCCTGTGTTTCTCTTCACCTCAGACCCTTCCAGACATTCTACTTCCTGCTTCAACTCCAATTTTCCTCCTCCCTTCCTTTTTAACTCCATTTGTTTCTTTTTTTTATTTTATTATTGGCTTTTTGGTTTCTAATCTTCCTGACAGACTGAAATATGATACTGACAAAGATAGCTACCAGGAGATGAGACACACAGAAATACCAGAAAGGCCATTCTTCCAGTCTTTGTAAGAGATGAATGTGCAATATATGAAAGTCCCATTTAAAATGACCACATCAGCGGTCACAAAAAGGCTGCACTAATATCAGATTGTCTCCAGCTTTAATCACTCTTAGGCGGCCCCTCGGTAACCACGTGTTTGGCCCATTCTTGGAAAACAGATGAAGATTGAAACACGGAAAGTCAGTAGACTATTTTAAAAGTTTTATTCTATTACAAGCAATTGTTCAACATATTTCTGTGTGGTGTTTCCAAGTATGTTTAAGTATTATTTGTAATGGCATTTCAATTTTGTGTTTATATTTGTCATTGTGACCTCTTAACGACACCAAATTATAATGATTGTTACGACTGTCATTCAGAGAAGTAAAATATTATCTAATGGAGACTGCAAGGTTCTGGAATGTTCTGCTATAGGTGTGGACAATGTCCAGTGAGAGCCTACAGGTGCAAGCAGAACCTGTGTACAGCTGCCACGTGCCATTAAAAAAATAGTAATTTTCAGACAATCTCTGTAAAAACTCACATAAACATTATAACAGCCGGCATAGCAGCCCTTGGTTTGTTTTTTTTTTAGTTTGGCTTGGAGTGTGAAGTGCATTTGTGTAATGTTTTGGCTCTTGTATGGTAGGAGATTTTAAACCCCCCTTGTATGATTGAGAAGTCGTTGTCTACATTTTCATATATTTCCAGCTCTGTGAAAGGTTTGATCTCATTGATATTTTATCCACTTGCAACAGCTAAAATGTATTTTGTATAAAGTAAAAAAAGGAGCATATAAATGCTGGAATGGGCTTTGTGAAGCTGTGACCTGTCAATGACCCAGGGCCTGGAGCTGGTGGCGACGATTCCTGCAGAACATTTTTTCTGGGAATTTGATTTTTGCAGTGCGTCTGACAAGAAATGAAAATAACAGGATTTGCTAGACCGCAATTTGGCCATTGGGCTTTTGTTGGTTTCGGTGGGGACGTTCATAACGGAACCATTTAGCTTTGGTTCAACGGGACGATGCCCTCAGACGTGGTGGCGGATCCTCTGGCACCTGTGGATCCCACACGTTCAGAATCCACACGCCTTGGTTCTGTTAAAACCCCGGCCGCTGCTGTCTTTGCTTCAATTCGCTGGCTGTCAGAAAGAGGACAAAAGATAAACCAGAACATGAGCAAATGACTTGCTGTGTGAAAAATACAGCAGCGCCAGTCATAGAAATACTGCTGTCATTAATGAGTCACCAAATACTCCCATCTAATCAGTGTTACCTTTCTGTCAGTATTCCTGTCTTAACTAGGATAACTCCTACACAACATGTTTGAAATGCTTTTAACTTTGCAGCAGAAATTTCATAATGCAAATATTACGAGTCCCTCTTAAGTCATTACTTTTTGGGTTCAGAGCAGGAGATGAAGGTGCCTAATTGAGATCACTCGCGTTGTTGTTGTTGGTCATATGAACGTTTGATGTGTGCTGGTGACTCTCTTTTCCCAAAAGTTCCATCCCCAACTGAGCTCTCAGCTCTTGGCAAGGTGAAGACCAGGTTGTGAAAAGAAGTCTGTGTACTTGGTGAACTTCACAATATAGTCTTAACAAGAGTTATAGGAAAGAATGGATTTTTTAATAAGCTTTTTCCATGATTAGTTTTGTGTGAATGGACAGTAACACATTGTTCCAGGTGTAAATGTACTTTTGCAAGTAAGCCACATTTTTGTGTGATTGTGCTCAGATGGCTTCTGCCTCACACTCTTCCCATTAAAGCCATTCATGCCACTCCATTAAAGTGTGTCCAACTCTTTGTCTGTACTTGGAAGGAGAGTCACTGTTGTAGGATCCTTAAGTTATCTAGTGAGTGAAAGAAGAGCAAACTGCACACTGTTTTGACATGGTCTGATTTGTACAGGTCAGTAACATTGGTTGAAAACTGAATATCATTGGAAACTGGTATACTGTATGTTCTGTTGAATTTACACTGGACTTAAAAATATTGCATGTTGATGTAGAGTTCTTCTATCGGGTTTTACTTAAAACAAGAGTTTGAGTGCAAATATCTGTCATCTGGGCATTTTTGTTTAAAAGTAAAAATAATTTGTAATGCAGAGACATCTCTTGCAAGATATTGGCCATACAATATGACCTCAATATTCTTTATTTTTAGTCAGTTTTCATATGATTTAAATTGTACGATTTAAATGCATAATGCATTTATGTAATACATGTGCAAAAGATCACTTTGAACACCTGTTTGTGAATGCAAGAGATGTCCAAATCTTGGTGTTGAGTGAAGCGTGTGTACATACAACTGAAGCAGAGAACCATGGAAGAAAACCAAAAAACAAAAAAAATCACAATAAAAAAATGCATCTCACATGCATGGATCTGCTAATTTGCACTTCTGCTTTTGGCGAGCCTCCAGCTGTGCTTAAAAACGCTGTGAAGACCAGTAGGCGGGAGTTAAGCTCGGCAGGTAACTGCCGCAGGCCTCCAGGGTCTGGCTGCCAGTCTGAGCGGGTCTTTGAGCTGCACTCCTAGCGTGTAAAGCAGCTCTACATTAGAGCAGGCTGCTCCACACATGCACATCTGACCGGCCACTGTCGCCCGTCTTCTGCCAAACCACTGCTCCGTTTTGTTTTACGGTTAACATACATTTTTGACTGTACGTGAGAAATTATCTTCAGAGAAACTGAATTTCTTGTGTGCAAAATGTAATGTAAATTAGGCACAAATGATATTCTTTTCAAATTGAGTATTAAACACAAAGCTGATGTTTTGTTGGTGTTTTTATCATAAACAAATTATCTTCAAAGATAAACTCTACGCCCTGTGATGTGTTGGCACCCTGTCTAGGGTGTCCCCTGCCTTGCACACTAGGTTTCCTACGATAGACCAGGCCACCCACAACTTTGTACAGTAAGCAGTTGGATAATGGATGAATGGAAAATGAAATCTACAATTATTTTAATATAAAACTAAAATGGGAAGTAAACTAAATGTAGAGAATGTAAGAGTGTGAAGCTGTTTGGAGTGGTTATATTTACAGTATAATGTGAAAGCATCTTTTCCTTTCACAGAGAGTCTCTGTTGACACTTTATAGGCACATGAACCATACAGTTCAGAACTGGTAAGAATGGCGTGTGTGCGTGTGTGTGTGTGTGCATGTGTGTGAGGGAGGGGGTCACAGGAGAAAGGTGGGAGCTGTGGAAGGTTAAGGATCAAGAATGGAGACTGCATGGGTCTCTCACCTTGCATACCTGACCTGTAACTGCCATTCAGTTGAAAGGATAATACAGCAGGTGGGAAAACAGCAGGGACTTTGGCAAAGTAAATACACTATAAAACACAGGGATGCAAGAAGTTTCTTTCTGTATGCATATGGGTTTATCATGCTTTTATTCTGAGCCTCTTCGATACCTTGAAGCACAACGCTTTTTGCTGCTCTCATCAGGATTCATCTCTCGTTTACATATTTGCCGAGTTTGTTTTGAGGTTTTGAATTTTGACAGGAATGGGACGTTTAAACCACCAGGCAAACACCTTGAAACACCTTTATTATGGATAGCTCAAAAATGCAAAGGAAATGTTTTATTGCATGCTCGCTTGCGTGTTTGTATTTCCTGTGTATGATATTTTGTGTAGAAATAAAGAACAAACCTTTACACAAACCCTGTTCTTATAACATGTATGATCCTTATGTTGCATTCTGTTAAATAAATCTTTCAACCAGCTGAATACACAACTGTTTGCCAAGGTGTATTTTTCTGAGAATGAACAAAGAACGTATGCCATTCACCTCAATAATTTTGTCGCCATACTAGAAATGCTAAATAATTAATATCTCTTACCCTAGTTTTTTTTTTTCCAATTTGATTGTTTAATGCTGGACTTCACAATGTGCCATCCTCTCCCAGAAGGCAGGCTATTTTCACTACACTGACTCTGTAGGAAGTGGAGGCACGTGATTATGAATTCTTCCATGTCTGTCCAGCTTGTTTCTTGGGTCTGTGCCTCCCGTTTGTGTGGATGTTTCTGCTGCTGCCACCCAGGAGACTAAACCACATGAAGAAATCCAGTATCATGCAAGGTGCAGGGCATCTGCACGTGGTGGTCACACACACATATACACACACACACACACACACACACACACACTGCCTGTCAGACACTTGGGTCATACGTGTACAGATCTTATAACTACCACTGGTGAGGTTTTGCGCACACATCCGTGTGCACATACATGCACATGCACACACACACACACACACACACACACACTCACACATACACTCTACGCTGGACTGTTTGCAGTTTACCTAAATGAGTTGGTATACAGTGGTATTTCAGTGCTAATTCAGTACATATGCCTTTGTTTCCTCGAATTAGGTCTATTGACTTCCATTAAGGAATCTATTATTTAAGGGGAGAGAACACTGAAGTGCATATTGACTGAGTTATGTAAAAAAAAAAAATTGGGGTGACCCATCCCTGAACATGCACTTATTTTCATTAAAAGTTTCAGTCAGTAATTATACAGCTTCTGGTTAAATGCTGAAAAAAGGGAAATTAGCTCCCAGAACGTTGCCTGTAATTATGTATGTTGTTCATTAACATGACACCTTTCACCAAAACATTATCTGTCCACAATAAATGTTAGGCGCAGTGCATATTTCTTTCTATGTCCCTTATTTGCATAATCACAGGGCTACCATGGTGTTCTGAAGGTCATTTGGTTTGATTCAGACTTATGGGGACAGACACAAATTCAGCATAATCCAGTCCTGCCAGAAAAATCCTAAACAATACCACTAAAGGTTTTACACAGATTAGCGCACACATAAGTATATAATCATAAGTGCTGTTAAATATATCTCTAAATATATCTCTTAAGAAATCTGATGGTTAACAAGTCTGACGTGGGCGTGCGGAGAATAAGGAAACATTAATGATGACCCTGCCACGGCAACAACATCCAGGAGACTGGTTCTCATTATCGCCTCAAACCAGAGTGAGGCAGCTGGTTGTCTTAGGAGTTCTTGTCTCTTTAACTTTTTACATTACAGAGAGCTGTAGTCTTTTCAACTTTTTGCACTGCAAGGAACTGCAGTTCCTACATATGCAACAAGTCCTACGAAGTTCTAAAAGCTATAATCTAATGAAAACAACTATGTGTGCCCCGGTTATTGTATAGTATAAGTAGTACTTTATTTTTAGTTACCTTCCATAATAGTTCAGAATTACAGGTGAGTGATTTATTTATAACTAGTATAAAACTTGAATATAACATGGAACATACACTGAGTTTGCATGTTCTCCCTGTGCTTGGTGGGTTTTCTCTGGGTTCTCCGGTTTCCTCCCACTGTCCAAAGACATGCAGGTTAGGTTGATAGGTGTCTCCAAATTGCCCATCGTTTGTGTGTGTGTGTGTGTGTGTGTGTGTGTGTGTGTGTGTGTGTGTGTGTGTGTGTGTGTGTGTGCGTGCGCGTGCGCGCGTGCACCTGCCCTGGGTGTCCACTGCCCTGTGTCTCCTGGGTTGGGCTCCAGGCTTCCCATGATTTTTAACAGGGTAAAAGGTTTGGAAAATGAATGAATGTGGAACCAGTTGAAGAAATTATTTGAGGTTAGTCCAAGAACTCATTTTTTTGAGTGTATAATTATATTTCTCTACTCACATTTTGAATACATGGGTGAACTTGTTAGTAAATTGTCCGTAGTGTTGTATTTGTGAATTAATTGGTTCCCAGAACCCCACATGTTTGTGCACTTCCTAACTAACATCGGGGAGTTAGGTCTTCTGCATCTGTATTTACTTCACCTACATTTCAACCTATGCAATTTGTTACATAAAACATCCATTATGAAGTACACAGTGTTTCCTCTCTGAGGCCCAAAAGCTCATACCTTCTGAGTCTCCTTCTTGCTGTCAGACACACCATCTCCAGACATGCAGGAGAGGAATTGCTAGCGTGGAAACTACGGCGCAACTCCACTGAACACAATGTGACAGAATACTGGGCTTCCAGACGTTGTGGTGCAGAGGCTGTAGAAATTCCAAAGAAAAGTACAATTGGATGGTTTAGCTTTATAGACATTTGGTCATGCATTTGACTTAATTTTCAATTCTGAATATAAAGCAACAACAGGAACATTTAAATTTGGGTCTAAAAAGTAACCATTGACTTCAATCATGTGCATATCAAAGCCAAAAATTATTGCTTATTACGGCTCGTCGGTAATCAACAGCTTCCTCAGATCAGCCTGAAAATGGATTATTTACCAAAGTTTGTACTATTCCTCATCCTTCTGCTAAAAGCCACTGTGATTTGGATAAATGCACTTTGCATTTATAGTCTGGTTGAAATCCCTGCATGCCCACATTTAGAAGATTTAGAATCATGCCATTGGAGCATATTATCATTCTACCTTCATCTTTGTAGGAAAAGTGATTAAAGACTATGCAATACTGATGACATTCTCTGCCCGATCATTGAAGTCAGTTCCAGGCTGAAAGCTGAAGATCTTGGTACCAAATTTTTTGTTGGTACAAAACATTTGAGCTATGCTTGAATTCCTATCACCGCTTCCCTTTCGTTAAACTGCCATTGTGAGCATGCAGTAACAAAAAAGATGTTTCCATGGTGACTGTGCTTGCAAGGAGAGTATCAGTTCGACAAAGCTACAGGCCTGGCTGAATAGAATAGAGTTCTTTTGGAGTTGGTTTGGGTGAATTAGAGGCTTTGATTGTTTAACGCAATGCAAGTACAAGGCCAGAGAAGTGCGGGGGATGGCCATATCTGCCTCAAAACAGAGGGAAGCTTCACTTTATGGATATGTTATGGCTTCTTGTATAACTATCTATTTATTAGCTTAGTCCAATGGGTGGGGGGCAATGGCCTATCCACACACCACATCGCCATTTTTGATTACATACTTCCTATCATATTATATAGCACAAACATGAAAAATCATAATATCAGTAAAATGGCTATTTCCCAGGTCTCTGTCAATAAATTGGAATATTGCAGTCATCCTGTCCCCGGCTTTGTTGGGGTTAATTTGTACTCTGGGAGATAAATGGAAAGGACAAGGCAGTAACTAAGGTCATGCTCACCTTAGGGAAAACAGTATGGAAAGAATTGCCACGAAGCCATAACAGCGTTGATTTACTCGCACAATTAGATGGCGGCTGTGTCAGCAAACACATAACCCGTTTTATTGATGGTAAAATTGCTAGTAAACTGTGAGGCTGTGCTGGTGCTCTGCAATATTGGTGAAGACAACCAAGTTTCTTCTTGTACTATGTTATTTTTTTCAGCTCTGAGAACCCGTCTCTCCATGGGATCCTGATTTTTAAAAATGAACCAAATCTTAATATTGACTAACTTGTGCTTCTGGCTCCAGCGGAGTCCCACAGGGAACTGAATAATGGGGTCAGGTGGATTCGTCAGTGGACATGCTTGAGTCTCGCCAGTCCCTTGGTGGACGCCTGCCTTTTCCAGGTTAATACCCACAAACAAATGTGACCCCGGAAGGTGTCTGACTCAAATTACAGGTCCCCTCAGGGCAGCATCATTATTAAGTTCACTCTGACGCACTAAAAAGCATTTCTTAGGTTGCGTCTCAGGGACACTGTAGGAAAACCAAAGCAGTGCGAGTCGCTTTGGTTTTCCTACAGTGTCGAATGGTAAATGTAAAAATACAATTAATTCAACAGTGTTTATCAGACTGTTTACAGGAAATGAGGATTTCAGATCAGAATGTGTTGAGAGCTGGCATGGTTTTATTTAGCCTTATTTTACCTCTTTGTAAAGAAAGTGAAAAGAGAAGGCATTATGAGAGCACATTGGCGTTCTGAGGCTGAAAACTGTAGTGCTGTCACAGGAAAAGAACAATGAGACTAAAGTGTTTCTTTTACAGGGTCTTCCTCCATGCTAAATTGCAGTCTGTGCCCTTTAGGTGAACTATTGAGAAGGGAAGGCGATGTTGTCTGCGATGCTAAAAGTTAAAGAATACAGCAACGGTCACGTAAAGCTAATGGTGTAGCAATGGCTTGGTTCACATGGTCTCTAGTGTTTGTCTGTTTAGTTATTTAATTGACACGGGAGGAAAACGGGACTTGCTGCGAGATTGAAATATTTACCCGACGTGACAGCTGGAAGGTCATAAGGTCGCGGCTGTCACTCTTGTCCTAGTCACACAGAACGCTTGTTAATTAGGCCACACGCCAAGCTGATGCAGACGTGTTTTTCTTTTCCTATCTGTGTCTCACAGACTCAATTTTCATACACGGAAAAGCGGAGAACATATTTCAATTTACGGTCTTAAGATGAGTTTCCCAAAATAGTAACTGTCTGCATAAATGTGTTTCTTGGAAACAAAAAACTGTCTATAGAACAAAATTGCCTATAAATGTGTTTCCTGGCAGAAAAAAAACTATAGCTACAGAATAAAATTTCCTATGATACATGTTTTTGGCAGATCTTGTTGTGCAATGGTAAAATATTACTTTGTTTTTTAAACCATATAGTTGACACGCAGTGTTTTTAATTGAACTTTATTTCTGGCCAGAAAAGGCCTGATTATGGCCGTTTGCATGAACATATTGATCAAGGAAGAGGAAAATTCCCTTTGGGTGATCGATGTAAAATCTATGAAATGCACTCATCTGGGCGTTGTTACTTGTTTTGCCGGTGGTTTGTGGACCTTAACATTGTGAATGAAAATTGTTTCTTGAGAGATTTATTTCACTTGATTAGTTATGCTGACATTATTTTCATTTTTTTGTCTCATGCACAGTTGCACTGTAGGTGATAAGTCTGCAGGCTGGTTTAGGAACATTCAGACCTGCCGCCTTGTACTGAGCTAAGATCAAAGAAATAATGTATATCAAGCACAGAGACAGGAAGAATCACAAATGTAGGAATTAAGGTAGGAATTAATTTGTGATGCAATGTGGGGAAAAAAAAATCACCTTGAATCCTGATAAACATTAAAACACAAAATAAAGGTAACAAAAACAAGCGTTTGCAAAGTGTTTTTTTATACCTCAGCTATAGCTGGAAGTAAGGGTAAATCACTGGCACTATACAAACCGTAACTTCACCAAACGTGTCTGAAATACCATGACTAATTGATGCATTAGACTCTGAAATGGATTTTATACAAAATGGAACACCAGCCAGTACAGTGCTGTGGTATTTAAAATTACATTTATAATGGTTTTGCTTTTTCAATGTCTTTAATATACAGGTTAGAACATAATCAGGATTTGCAGAACTTCAAACTGATCATTTGCTGTAATGACATTTCAGCTGCATCGTGACATGTAACTATCTAGACTGAGTAGATCATTTGATCAGTCTACATTGCAACAGGAAGTAAAAGCATTTTCAGCCTAATTGGTTGTCACAACAGAATATAAACTATGTGGTTTTTCTTTTTTTTTTTGGTTTGCCTAATTTTCATTTCCTTAGGGCCTTTTGACGAACAATCTTCAGAATTGTTTATATGTTTGCTTTGTGAATTCCATCATAACAAGTAGTGCATTTCATAAAACACTGTTGATTGTCTACATGTAAATAGTTTCCCACATTGTCAACATTCAATAAGAAGGGTAAAATATTTAAAATATACAGATGGGGTTGATGAGGAATTGTTTAACTTGTCACATATGGGCAATGTTCAGGTGGATGGTGTCATGTAGGTAACATAAAGAGCCCCAGGCTATCATGCCCGGTGAGAGAGAGAGAGAGAGAGAGAGAGAGAGAGAGAGAGCGTGAGAGAGATGGAGGGAACAAAAGAGGGGGAGAGAGAGAGCATAAGAGAGATGGAGGGAAAAAAAGAGGGTGAGAGAGAGGGAGAGAAAGTGAGAGGGAGAGAGAGAGCGTAAGAGAGATGGAGAGAACAAAAGAGGGTGAGAGAGGGAGAGAGAGTGAGAGAGAGAGGGAGAAAGAGCATGAGAGAGATGGAGGGAAAAAAAGAGGGTGAGAGAGAATGAGAGAGAGGGAGAGAGAAAGAGACAGACAGACAGAAAGGGAGGTAGAGGGCAAGAGAGAGACAGATAAAGAGAGAGAGAAAGAGTGTGTGAGACAGAGATTTGGACTTGTATACTTCCCTGCAGCTTGCCTTGGTTGCTGAATGCTTGATGACCAAGATGTGGGTAAGAGGGAAAGAGAGGCTGATCACATCTTAGCAGTGTGCAGCTAGACATACATTCAGGGTCAGTGGCACTTTTCTACCGCCAGTGTGAAAATGAAGCTGATCTCAGTTGATTTTTATCATTGAATACACATTTGTACAGCTGCTATCTAAACCTCAGTACTTCTCCTTGTTATTCCAGAGGGCTGAATTGTTAGTGTGTTTACAAACCATAGCAGTGAACTCATTAAACAAGCATGATATTTTTAATGGTAGAGAGTAGTTGTCAAGTTTCTACTATATTGCTGCCTTCCTTATCTGCGCTTCACTGAAGCAGCTGTCCGCAGACTTACAACTTTATGAGGTCACCCATGACAGAAGAACCTTAAATGTTTACAGAATAAAAAAAGAACCAAACCCAAACTTCCACTCATATACCTGTGTGGTTGGCTGGTCTCGACAAGCTTAAACACATTAGTCCTATACCAGATTCTCAGACCCTGCACTATAATGTCAGTCCATGGGTACGTTTCCCATAATCAAACTTTACAAACCCAAGTACATCCTGCACATCCTGGTATAGTCCAATACCACATCCATAATTTCAGAGCCACACAATTAATGGACACAATTGTGTTCACCGGAGCATGAAGTGGACTTGCTTTTGTCCACTCGCTGTACAATCAGACCCATTTCATTTCAGTTTGTGAGCTCATGAGGTATTGTATTGTCAAAGTAATTCTGAGTGTGCTTTAAGTTGTTATTGGTTTTTGACTCCCATATTGTTTCTTCCCATTCGTTCTTCCACCAGGGACTGTTGTCTTCCTGTATTAGATTGACTTTCCAGCTTTGGGGGACTTGTTACCTTCTGAAACACACTTTGAATTTTGGTTTGCGACTTCTCAATTGCGTTGGCTGTTAAGCATAACTCTTCCACACTTGTGTCCTGTTTTCTGTGAAAACTCATTATACTCCACATATAACTACAGAGAAGAGGGACCCTCACTGTGGACAGAAAGGTATATTCAGAGTTTAACACCACACCTAAACAAAGAGAAAAGATTCAGACGACCATCCTTGTAAAGTGTCTGTTCACTGCTTTGATCTTCTGGCACTCGTATCCGCCTGAACTAAACAACATTTATTATTTCAAGTAATCATTGTAACTGTCGATATTTGTCCTCAGCTGTTTGTAAGTTGCTCTCTAATTGGCTGTACAATATGTTACTAATTGTAACCATGCAGATTTAGTTTTAAAGGCTTAACTGTGTAACGTATTTATAGACTTTTAATAACATGTGTGTTTCAATTACTCTTTCACGACAGTAGTGTGCTCTGAAACATGTTCATTTGAAGGAACAAGCATGTGTGTTTTTCTCCACACATCTACATTCTGTGTGAGATTGATATTGCAATATGGGCAGCGTGCGAAACCAGGAAGTAAGTGTTGACTTCATGTGGTGTCTCCATGGAAGTGGATCAATTCCATTGATTGAAGCAATGTTCCACACACTGGGCTGGGGAGGGGGGTCAGACAGGAGGATGACAAAAATCAGCAGCCCAACACAGCGTGACTGCAGTCTCAGATGTGGGCAGACACATGCCGTGAGCTGTCATTCAGAATATCGAGTTTTGCCTACTGTGCTTCCTGCAGCTGGAGTGCGTGACCACGCCCCCAGAATGGTGTGGATTCTAAAAGCTGATGCATGTTGCCACTGCGCTGACAGTCAGCTCAGAGTGAGCTGCTTGGGTCTGCTTCATTGTAGCACAAAGATTTAAGGTACAGCCATTGTTTAGATTTCATTGTTCTTGCCCGCTGTAAATGTGTTATTCTTTAAATACCCTGTTGGCTTATCTGACCTGCCCTAATTGTAGTGTCCATTTCACTATTTATCTATGCTGCTGCAATATTGTTCCACTTAAATTGGTACAAATACTGTATCATTACTGGAATGGAAAAATGGATATTGTTGCAGTTCTTTACCAGTTGATTCAGTAAAGAACAACCTGTCAAGGCCTACAACACAGAAGTGCTTGAGTGAACTGTGGTCTTCATGTCAATTTCTGAGTCATGTTTGAGCTTGTGTGTTTTCACTGAGAGGAGCTACTAGCTGAAAAAGTAATAACACAATAAATTTTACCTCATCAATCCAATAGTTACGCAGACGAATCATTCATAGAAATTTGCGCAGCTTTACGGCTGGCAGCTGTTCAAACTTTAACAATTTAAACAATGTTTTAAATGGGTATTTCCCTGCCTGAGAATGTTCTGGTGGTTTCTTTTCCAGGCCCTCGTCACCAGAACATCTGTGTTTTTTTACTGTGCAGAGCATAATGCAAGCCAAAGGTGCTCAACCCTGAGAGAAGTGTTCATTCAAATCAATGTGGAAAGGTTTGGACACTTTATTTATTTATTCCAAGACCAAAATACCTGATGTATTGGAACAATATCCTTACTATATTGGAACAATATTAGTACAAAGTACAATTTGGCATTGTGAAATACAAAATGTCTTTGTGTGTGTTGTTCTAAAGATTAAAACACAGCTGCCCCCTTTCAGCATGTTTTGGAGAAGGAGAATTGTATGGATTCATTGGATTGGTGTTCTGCAGTTAAACAATGAATGCAATGGTTACAATGGATCTAATTAGATGAGTCAAGAGAATTCTTGACATTTTAAACATTTCTGTGATGACTTTGAACAAAACTGCCAGTTGTTCTTTCTTACGCAGCTATAACGCTGTTATTCTGGGTATCCGGTGAAGTCAGTCCATCACTGAGAGGAAGATGTTAACGTTTATTTTGTGCAATGAGCGAAGGATTCTGAAGCACAGGTACACGGTTAAAGAGAGCTCAGGAAGTAGAGGCACCATCTGTGCTGAATCAGAGAGATCGGAACGAAGTGTGGTCCACCACCATCATCATCACCTCCACCACCACGAAGGATGCATACTACCAACAGACAACACTGGTGAATTTTTTGAGCTGCAAACAGGGGGTGTCCTGCCTCTTGCTCCACTTACATTACATACTGTCTGCTGGTGATGCTCTACACACTACGAAAAAGCACGATGCCTTTCTCTGACACCCAACTGACTGTGACTGTCCAAAGACTGGAGTAGATTAGCACAGATGGCTTCTGATTGGTTCATATATGCCAGTCCTGGAAACTACTCCATCACTGCTGTCACTGAAACTCATCTGATCAATATTTTCATTCTCAAGTCAAAAAGGACGGTAGGTAAAAAATGCATTAAGATGTTCCCAGTGAAAAGTAGACCATGCAACAAAAAAGTGAACTGCTTCTATTTTCTGGAGCTTCAGTCCACGTCTTTAAGTGATGTCACTGCCTAACTGGAATGTCAGCTATTTCTTCTAGCTAATAGACATCCAACCCTGATAAGGTAAATGAAAGCAGCTCTCTCAGTTTGTACTATTAATGGAGTGTGTGTTTACATGAAAACACTTCCTCTCACGTTAGCTCACGTTAGCTTTTGCAGTTCATTAACATTAATTATGCTTTTGCCTTTTCTAATGAGTTTGCCACTGATCGAATTTCTCATCGCTAATTTGTTCTTCTACGTCACTGGTGGAAGCAGGACAGACCTCAGCGCAGCCACGCCACTTAGCTGTGTTCAGTGGGAAGCTGATGAGATGAAGGTAAATGAGCTGAAAGTGAGCTGTGGCTGGGTAAAGCCAGCCGGTGGGTCACTCAGCAGCCCTTAGCAGAGCCAGTAATGGCTATTGAACACGACAGAGTTAAATTTGTGCATTACAGGTCTGCTTGTCTGGCCCCTGAGTCCTATACTTCCTCTCCCGGCCCCCTGTGTCTTCCTGGGCTATCGACTGTCTCTCGGTAACATGCTCCGGTCACTTAGTAGGACCCAGAGTAGGGGGGGATGTGCTATTCACTAGAGAGATGAAGTGGTCATTAAGCTGCTCCGCAGCACAGATACTCCAGAGCAGAACAGGTTGTCACCAATCCAGGACCTAGGGAGGAAGGTTACTTCAAGGACACCTTTAGCATGTCTCCAAACATGCAGAAGTGTTTTAAATTGATCGTTTTCTCCAGAGAGCAATACAGCAAGGAACATGTGACAGGTGGAGAGCATGATGACATGAGGTGCCTATTACTGTGTCTCCACACCTCCAGCAGTTGAGAATTTTATTCTTACTCTAGTGCTTTTTTTGAGGAGTTACTTGTTGCTTCGATGATTGGGGAAAAATGTAATTTAAGTAAATTGATGTTTGTGAATTTCCTGTTTTTTTTTACTCTGTGTGTACCCTCTCTTGGACTCTTTGTCTCTCTCTTATTTGCTTTCTCTTTCTTTTTCTCTTCTTTCTCTCCATTTCTGTTTTTTTCTCTCTTTTTCTGTCTTCCCTCTTTTTATGTGTTCCTGCTCTCTGTTCTCCCTCTACCTCTCTCCTCTCTCTCTTGCTCTGTCTTCCCTGTCTTTCTGTGTGTGTGTGTGTGTGTGTGTGTGTGTGTGTGTGTGTGTGTGTGTGTGTGTGTGTGTCACTCACAATGTATGCAGCTTCCCTCCCTGGGATGGACCCTGAACTGAATGAACATTTTTCGAAAAATGAATAAATACATTTTTGGCAGACATTCAACCCCGAATGTTGAGCAAATGTTGTATCCTACAGTTTTAGAAGGGCATGTCCACAGACATTACCACTGCACTCTGGAGCTCCCAGCTGAGCTGGTGGTACATGTATTTACAGTACATAATTAAAACCACACGTAAAACATTTGCAAAGTGATTTTAATGTGAACTTTCATCTAATTTAAATAAATATAGAAATACCTGGAATAATCAATGTGTTTATAAACAAAGATTACGGCTCTGTGGGTTTGCAATGAACATTATGAACATTAGTCCTCTTACAGCAAACCCTTCGGGAGTCGACTGACAGAGGAACTTCTATTCCATAGCTCATTAAAATATTTTCGATATTATTTGTCTGCCAATGTACAGAATATGCTGATCTGGGACCTGTTGGTTTTTGTACTGCATACAGGACATACCCAGCCCCCCTCCCTGCCACCCTTTGTAACGTATTAATTTGAAAATTTGATGCGACTTTGACAGAGAAATGGATTCAGATTACAGTAGTTCACAGTCTGCCAACAGCCTGCAAAGCTCAGTCTCGTAATAATTTGACCGTCTGCTGCTGAACGGTGGAGCAAATTTCTGTAATATGCCTGGGTTGGACATTTATTTTCTGGAATTCTCTATCAGAAGGAAAAACACTGAAATCAGATAAACAAGCATCTCCCCTGGGAGAAATATGTGATCCCATATTATGTTTGCCAATTTCCTTCCACTGAATGGTGTAATGGTACTTTACAAACTGGTAAAACATTTGTAACATCTTGCTGCCGCAATTCTAAATTACCATATGAGTAAACTTTTTGCTGCTACAACTCACAATAAGAATCGTTGTGAAATACCTGTATAACAATTAGCAAAGCAGATAATGAGATAAAGCAAACAGTCACAAGTGACTTAGCCCAGCTGATAGGATGAAGCAGCTGCCCTTCATGCTTGGAGTGCAGTATATAGATAGTATTTTATCCTCCTCAACTTTAAATATGTTGTCTCTGTGCTGTATTCTATTGAATATATGTCAGGAAGGATTTGTAAGTCATTGTATCTTGTTTTTAATTACATTTTACAAAACATCCCAACTTTTTTGGAATTGGGGTTGCATATATATATATGGTTAGATGTAATAATATATACATATACTGAGATATATATGGCTAAGTGTATACATATATGGGGATATGTAAATTGGACAAAACCTTACATAATACTGTATCATAGCACTTTAATAACATTTTACAGTTTTTTAAATAGCAGTTCAAAATTAAGCCGATATGTGGTGAAGGTAAGTAAATTTACGGTATGGAAAAACTGAACTAGAAATACTGTATGTAGTAACCAACCAGTTGGTATTAAGGAATGCATGGTGATGTTCTAATGAACATCTTGTGATATGACCCATGCGAGTTTCAGTATCAGTACTCCATGCTGTTCCTTGCTCAGCAAAATGACTTTCTTGCACCAGAGGCATGTGTCCTACACGGGAGGGTGTTTCAGGCTTCAGTTTAAATCTCTGTGGGTCTTTCACACTTTAGAAAGTAGTTTTTAAAGTAGGAATTCTGACAGGACCCCTGAGACTGTGGGGCAGATACAGAACTGCTGCTTTGGGCCATCAAAGCCCCCCCTGTAAGCAGGCTGCTCTTGCTCTGGCTGTCCAGTGATGGGGGCCTGAGAGGCAGCATTTTCTGGTTGTTTCCAAAACAGGAGGTCTCTGCAATCTTGCAAGCTAATTGCTCTTTTCATTTCACGGCAGGTGTTTCTTTCAACACTTCTGAGGGGCAGCAGAACATTACGCACTCTCCTTTCTGCTACCAATTACCATTAACTGATATAGTAAAGTAAAAAAAAAGGAGACACAACGTGTTGCAGGAGCTTAGGGTCTTCAGACGTTTAATGTGTTTCCATGTAAATCTGTCATTTCACATCTAGGTATATTTTATGTCTGTATTTCTTCACATTTTTATTGTTTTAGAATAGAACTTGTTTAATTAATGAATTACATAATTGGAATAGTTTACAGATTTAAAAAAAAGTAGTTGTGTTGAGTAACGAGTAACCCTGTGGTACAGAGCAGCAGAGTACAGTACTGCCAGATAGGAACCATGTCAGTGATGGGGTGCTCACTGGAATAAATTTACCTGAAGTCAGTTCATTGTTAATGGTCCTTTGCTTTCTGGTTAAACCCTACTGTAGGACCAGAGCTTTCTAAAGATTATTGTTTATTGTTTGTATCCCAGCAGGAAAGCGCGTACGTGTCCCGTCGAAGTGTATTGGAACCTGAATCATTCTTCTGAATCTTTGACAACGCACGCTGAAATATTGATTTTTCTTTCCCTCCCTTTCCTTTTTTACACAGGTTATTACTCTGGCAGGAGCTCTGTCCTGATGTTCCTGATGTTCTTGAGCCACTGAGTGCCCCCAAAAGTTGTTTCTGCACCCAAGTGACAGGTTTTGAACAGTATGTATGTTGTTTGGAGGAACTTTAGGGTCAGTGGTACATCCATCAAAGGTGGATCCATCCATAACCTAAATTTGCAACCTGTTTTTTGTGAGCACCATTGTAGATAGATTTTTATTGTACATTTTGTGGTTGTCAGCAAAATCTTTTTAAGTAAAATAGTCTTAGGAGTGACAATTAAATTCAAGCTTTTTAGCTCTGTCGATGAATATTTTCTGGCAGGTGTGCCATAAATGTCAATGTAATGTGATTGGTAAAATGCATTCATGTCGCTATTAGTTTTAAAAACAATATAATCGCACATAACATGGCACATACGTGTTATAAGATCCAAGTTGATCTTACTGAAAAATAATTGCTGTAATTTTTAAAAGCTGATCAGAAGTCTTGAGATTGGCTCCTTATTTCACATTTAAAACTGGTGCAGGAAAATGGTTCTAGTTTCTCTGCTTGCCATGTCCACTAAGAATCTGTATCACGTTCTGTGGAAAAAAAAAAACCTGTATAAATGTCTCGAGGGTAACTAATGTCAATCAGAGGTGTTGAGACCAGATTGTACCATGTTCTAAACTGGATGCTACTCAAACGTGTCTGAGTTGCTAATGAAGGATACAATGTCATATCATGTAATGTGATGTAATGCTGTGTGATCGCTCACTCACTTTGCTGCTTACTCTATTCAGCCCTGCTGTCACTCCTAAGCTGCACAAAACTTTACAGACCTACCAAAAGCCTCGTTAGGGTTTGGCCTAGAATCCAGAATTGTATTTGTTATGTTTCTCTGCTGAAAACTGTCTGTGTCAGGAGAGAGGCTTGGTAATGTTCCGGTGCTTATGCCAACGCTGGGCATTTTAAGTTACCTCCACTTGGTACTGCTTCCCTCCACCGCTTCCCAATAATGGGTAAAGCCTATGGTGTTCGGTTAACGCACAGCCCAAAAGAGACCAGGACAAGGCAGCGTTTGTCAGCCCGGACCATCCCGTGACTTCACGGGGGATGGTCTCACGCCGCAGATCAAATTTCATGCCTCACAGCATCTCCCCTGTCAACACCACGAGGGGGAAGAGAGCGTGACCTTGTTGAGGTGATTTGCTGTGGAATTCTTTAATGAGTGTTTATTTCTCAGCCGGTTCACGCCGAGCCGGGCGCTCTCGTTCTGCCGCATCCCAGATAAACAAATCAGCCCTGCGCAGTCTCTACTTGGAGCTCAGTATCCGAAGACTTGGCCAGGCCCTAACTTTGCCCCCTTTTCACAGTTATTCTGAGATACAGAGAAACATGCCACGCATCTTCCTGGCATCTTTGTAGCAGATTTTTTTTCCCAGTATGCTTAGCATTCATTCAGCATGTTCTTTGTCAGAGGGTATCAGGTGTTTGTGTGTATGTATGCTAACAATGTTGGACATTCGTAGCCGTAGTGTAGAGGAGATAAACCATCTCTTGGTGTCCCAGAGCCCCAGGTGTTTCTGTGGATTGGAAAGGGACGGGGGGTGCAGTGTGTGTGAGTAGAGCCTGGCATCCCTGGGATTGGTGAGCTTCTGGTCACCTCCTTATGCTCTGGACTTGTTAGCAGTAGAGTAGCTACTGTATGAATTAGTATATGTCTGCATGTATGTATGTTTACATATGTGACCTATCTACACAAATCAGTGTGTTGACAAACTCAAGCTGCAAATGCAGACAATATCAACTTGACTTATAAAACACCAATTCCCAGTTTTCGAGAGATTACTAAACATATCCAAGGTATTAAACATAGTTGTGAGTCAAAAAATGTGTGACCGGTAAATACCAGATGTTTATATTTAGTTTTGTGGCAAAAACCATAAATCAATCATTTATGACTTTCCTGCTGTTGCTAGCCACGTGTCCTTTTGTAGTTTGTTGCCATGACACTAACTTCACGTAGACGGGTCACATACAATATACATCGTTTAAAAAATGGGGCATGTTGTGAGGTTTGTGTTGAATGTGCACAGTTCACATTGACATTAATTTAGATGCATCAATAAAAATAATAATTGTGTGTTTTCTAAAGCAGTACAGAGCTGAAATGTTACCCAACGACATATAAAACATAACAATGAAGCAACTGCACTATTGGGACACCTGAGTTGTTATCCCATGAATACATGAATGTTTTAGATCAGCAACATTAACAGATGGAGCAGATACATTAAATAGAACAATATATCTATATAGGCTACGAAGTTTACGTTTCAGAATCCCTCCTTAATTCTGTGTTCAGGGCCAAGCCTGTCAACAGGAAGCTGAATAACTCATTGGAGGCAAACAACCTATAAAGAGTCTTTCAACAGTATAACAGTAATAATAAATGTGATGTTAAAAATAACTTAAAATACCCAAAGGATTTCCTTGCTGAAATTTCTTCTGTTTGTATCAGTGGCAAAAGAGCCAAAGAGGGGAAAGAAAAACGGAGTGGAAAAACAAGATAAGCAATGTTGTGCTCAGTGGCACAATGGCAGTATTTAACAGCAAACAGTAATAAAGAACTCAAAGCCATAATGGAGTGTGTGTCCAGAACCTTCTTCAACAACTAACAATATAAATCAAAGTATTTCTTTAAAATATATTATTCTATCCCTCCTGTATGTTGTGATTGGTGTTTTGATAAATAAGAATATATTCATGTTCCTTAAAACGTTCTTAAAAACTGCAAAAACATCTCCTCAATGTTTATTTACATGTTAATTTGCATGCTTCTTCTCAAATGCATTATGCCTAATCATTACTCAGTTCACTATCATTTATATGAAAACTTCTGTCCTCCTCAACAGAAAACAAAAAAAGAATTTTAAAACATACAACTAAAATGAGATAGATTTAACAGAAAGAAAAATATTGAATTTGTGAACACAGAACTCTGGGCTGGTAACATGGATATTAAAATGCTTGATGAACAAAGTTATCTAAACAGCTTATAGATTATTTTAATGACTACGATTTGTGGTGTTGCCCCCGTTCACCATCAGTATGAACAAGACCATAATATATTCTTTTGATGCCATATAATCCTGCCTAAAACATTAGTCATCACCCAGAGACATCAAAAGACATGATCATACTTGTTCCTGGAAAATACAAGCATTTGAGTTATTGCAGCACCTTTAATGAGTTCCACTCAAAAGCCATGAACAGATGGCCAAATCCATGGAACAGCGGTCCTGTTGTACGAGTGCTGTTTTCCAAAATGCGACACAGGTGGTCTTGGTGCAGGGCAGATGTGAACTCTGAACTCTGAAGTGACCTTTCAACCCATCTCACAGAACTATAAAATTGGTGTTCTCATCAACTGAGATTATTCACACGGCACCACATGCTGCTGAATGGAAACGGTCTGGAAATTGGACCCCCACATGCATTACAGCTGTAGATGCATTTGAAAGCAGAGGCCAATGGGTGGAAAAACACAGAGGAGCTAAATGAAAGCTGTAAGTAAAATTTTGTGTACTTTAGCTCTGTGTTCAATGGCAAGCATCTGCTATTTAAATGAAAGTGCGGGAAAGTGTCAGACACTGTACATTTAGCGGTTCAGTGGGGACAAAAAAAAAAATTGAAAAAGATAGACAAGCTATTATGTTCGTTCTTTCTCTTGTGCACTTTCTTTCAGAAAAAAAAGAATTGCTCTCATTCCTGAGAGAGATCTGTTAAAGTAGACACCGTCACAGAGCAAATCTCTGCTTCCAAACTCATGCTTTAAAGAAGGCCATTTCGTTTGGTGTTATGCTGCTTTCTCCCAAGAAAATTAGATTCCTCTAAATGTAGAAACTCCTGTACCCAATCAATCATGGTTCCATATCACTCTTTTCCCTCGACTCCAGTGCACACCTTCCCAAAAAAGGTACAAACACGCAAGTAGGACTGAAGAATGCACAAAACACTTTGGGTTTAAAGCTAAATCTTTTCACCTTATTTAATGCTATGTGACCATCAGGCTGAATCCTCACAGATGAGGAAAATTGAACAGCTGGTGGAGAAGTGACTCAGGGTGCTTCATCACTTGAAGGGTTTCCAGGTAAGGCTCTGCAGGTGTTCTACAACACGTCTTAGTCATGAATATGTCAGTATACAGCCTCAACATTTGCTCATATGTGAAAATAAAGAAAAGAAGTTATGAGTGCAATTACCCAAACCAAATAACACATCCGTGCATAACCTGGTGCATTTCTGCTGCGGTGCTGTGCTGCACGGTACTACACCAGAACCTGCTTAAAATTAAAAAAAAGGACAACCAGTTCCTAGCAATCCTGAGTCAATCCTACCTAATCAGTCCTACAGTCAGATCCACTGATGCTTTCAAGAACATTTGTTGTGTTTATTTGTCTGGTAGCTAAATGTATGCATAATAGAATAATATGAAAAAGGATGTAGGGACTTGTATCACGTCTGTTTGGGAGAACTTACTCTATTGTACACTTCATCCATAATGTCCATCAGAACTGAAGTACATCAGCACATTACCTGACAAATTTTTATGCAAACCATTAATGTTTTTTTCAAAATAATCATTGCACATTTTTACAAATAATATTTCTATTGATGACTCTCTTGTAAATCAGCCAGTAATATTGGATTCCAACCTTTACTATACGTGTTAGGCTTGTAAAAGCAAAAAGTGATTAATATATTGTTTCAAACTCTCCATTTGAAGAGCCATTTTGGAGTCTATTTATGGTTGGGTTTTGTTTTTTTTTTTGCAATTAGGTTCAATCGTGTAATTTAAGTGTGCCATTAGTTGTTAGAGGACACGCTTATTGTTACATTGCTGTTGTTATTTTGTTTAAGTTGTGTATCTGGTGGCTCAGTGGGTAAAACATCAGGGTAAGCTGCAGAAGGTTCTTAGTTCAAATCCCAACCCAATCACCACGTGTGTCCTTGAGCATAGCACCCAGCACTAGGTCACTGTAATCTGTGTGTGAGATGTAAGTCGCTTTGGATAAAAACATCTGCTAAATGAATCCAATGGGTAATTAGGGAGTAGCTGTGCTTTAGTTAGTAAGAGATGTTTGTGTAGGTCTGGATCAAAATAAGCTTTTAACCGCATGGCAGTCTAACTGTGTATATGTCTGAGAATATAAACGTGTAAGAGTATATATGCGTGCAAGTGTGTATGAGAGAAATCTGTGAAGTTTAAATGGTATTGGACAAAACAGAAGTGTGACTGTTTGTTTGCTTGAATAAAACTTTCAAGGAGCCACAAAGAAGGAGGATGTGTGAGTACATCTTTTATTTATGGCTTTAGAGCGACCGACGCACAGACTAAATGGCCATGAAGGTAATTAGTACTGTAGTGTGTGGCGGCTCGGCTGCATAGATGATGACATCACCCCAAGGGTCATAGACAGGAGACCGATTGGCTTCAGTGGGCTAATCCCTCGTCTTTGGTGCAGGTGACCCAAGTTTGAGCCCCACCTGATCCCTTGGTCCATTACAATGGTGTCAGGAGTGGGATGAGATGCTTCGGCTAGAGTGAGGATGAGGTTGAGCGGGGGGCTATGAAGGGGGCAGTGTAGCAACTGCCGTGTGGTGGTGGGTTGGCTGCATAGATGATGTCACCGTGAGGGTTGAAGACAAGAGACCGATTGGCTTGAGTCTTTGAGTCTTTGGCTCAGTGGACTAATCCCTTGTGTTTGGTGTGGGTGACCCGAGTTTGAGCCCCGCTCGCTCCCTCGGTCAGTACACTCAATGAAGAAGTAATATCCATGAAAACCCTCTCACTGTCATGTATTTGATTGTAATTTATTCTTGTTCTATTTTACATAGTTTGCATTCATAAGCTTATTTAAAATGTATTTGTATTGCATAGTTTAGTGAAAGTATGACTTTAACTGAAGCGCAGTGTATTATTATTTCAAGTTTAATGGACTGTCTCATATCACCTAAGGCAATGTGCTGTGTGGTACTCCATAAAAACTGCAAGTGATCATTACTGCCAGTGAACATTAGGAGAAATCTGTATAGCTGTAATCATCTCTGACCTACACTGGCCACTGCTACTCTGATAAACTAATTGTTAGTCATTGGCAGTTGCAGTACACAGGGGTGTTTCTAGGGTTTTTTTAAAATGGGGGCCACAAAATGGGGGCCATTTATCATAGAGGGACCAACCGTATGACTTATATTGATATGTAATTATTTTGTTAAACGAAGTACTGACTGACAGGAGGGTCACAGAAGGGGCCAATCAGGTTTCAGCTGTTTTCCCCTTTGGCCCCACCCTTGAATCCACCCATGACACTGCATGATAAGCACGGACATTGTGTAAAGGTACTTTGTTTTTGGGGGGGGAATTTATATATAATATATACTTTTTTTTTTCTACAGTTCACTGGTACTTTTTTCCTTTCAGACACGAGTATTGTTTAATGTTTTTGTGTTTTAAAATATTTTTTTTAAATGATCAATACAGGATTACAGGTAGTACTGTAGTGACCATCGCGGGTGGCGGCGGGTTGGCTGTATGGACAGTAACGTCACCCCCAGGGGTTGAAGACAAGAGACCGATTGGCTCCCAGAACTAAAGTCTTGAGTCTTTGGCTCAGCAAGCGAATTCCTTGTGTTTGGTGTGAGCAACCTGTGTTTGAGCCCTGCCTTGCTCCCTCAGTCCATTGCACTGGTGTCAGAAGTGGGATGAGATGCTTCAGCTGGAGTGAGGACAAGGCTGAGCGGACAGCTATGGAGGGGGCAGTATAGTAACTGCTGTGGGTGGCTCAAATGTTTCTGAATAATCTGTGTGTGTACATGTCTGAAGAGAGAGAGAGGAAAAAAGATATTTGTGATATATAAAGCTTTAAATTCTTAACTGATCTTAGGTTATAATCTTCACATTCTATATAAATTCTTCCTTTTTGCTGATACGTTATATAAGCTTTTGCAAATTGTAGATATCATCCAAATTACAGACAGCCCATGTATCATTCAATGTTTAATAAAGGTTCCTTTTAAATATATGAATGTAGGAGCAGAGTACTTTTTAGTTATATTGCACATACAGTACTGGAAAACAAAGTTTTTCCTGAAATAAAGAGAACACAGGCAGACAGTGCGAGAGCGGGCAGGCGGGCGGTGTGGAGAGCACACAGATAAGTTTTGTTGCCCATCCTCAGTTACATGTTTATAAATTTTAGCAAGTTGTTTCCAGCAGGGCTCTCTTCCATCATAGGTTTGCATCTTAATTTTTAAGTATGTTTAAAAATCCCCCCAAATTTCTTAAAAGTACAAATTCAAGCTTGTATTACACATGACAGCATCATGTGCTTTGAGAACTGCCCAGAGCAGCATCAGACATGGCTAAACGTGTAAATATCTCTTGAAATTCTAAGTTGTAATTAGTAAATTTTACTCATGTTTTTATTTAAATGTCATTTACTAGGCATCTCCTGAATCTACTGTGACAGACTGTATGAAAAGAGAGAGGTAAGGTACTAAAGGTTCTTTAACAACACTTGTGGATAAGGTGATATAAATGCTTGATAATACTTGAAGATAATGTCTTACTTATTCAGCGGACTTGGCAATGAAGCTCCTCATTAAAATGCATAAATTTAAATGGTAATATGATAAGGCTGAATACAGAAAATCATGTAATTGCAATGAAAATGAACCTGGAGGCTAATTTTTTTTTCATCGCTATTTCCTGTTTACCAGGAACATCACAGAATTCAGTGTTACTTTACCATTAATTTTGTATTTTACTATGTGCTACTTTGTATTTTCCAGTAAAACATTTGGGGACGATTAGTTGAATTTCAAATGCAAATGCAGCAAGAGACAGAGGTTAGCACTGGCAGCTTTTTAAAAGCACAGGTTTAAATTTTAGTTTTAAAACTGATGGTGGTTCCTGTTCATTTATATTCAAATTTCTCCACTGACAGATATGCATAATTTTAAAATGTAAATGTTGCACTCCTGGTGCCAAATTAAAGGTAAATAGGAAACAAGTGTAAATGATCTTGATATCAAGACGGAACACTGAGTGGCTGTCATAATCGCAGACATACCCAGGCATGTAACGTTTTTGAATAATTCGTGTGTGTGAGCGAGCGAGCGAGCGTCTGCGTGTCTGTTCAACGCTTGCTTTTCCAATCCTGTTTTCTCCCCCTCTGTCATCTGATGAAGATGACCATTAAAGATGACCACTTCCTTAAAGATTTTCCTCCCCACTGATCTGCTTCCACTGGTTTCTCTTGAGATCTCCTCCTAATCCGTTTGTCAGTGCAGGGCCAATTGACACTGCTGTCCTGGAGGGGCGTAATACTCACGTGTGATCAATAGTAAAGCTTGGTTTCCACACACACTTTTCATCAGTGATGCAGTCATTAAGACCAGGAGCCACATGTTCTACAACACACACCCTGTGTCTAATTTAGGCAGCACTGCAAAGGTGTTCTTCAGGTGTTTTTTTTTATATTATCAGTGTCTAGCAGTGAGACCTTTACATAACTGGATAATTCCATTATTCTGAACATTTTTGACTGCCCAAGTTTGGTTTCCAATGTGATACCAGATGGGACTTGCTGTGACTTGCCTAATTTTGTTTTTTTCTTTAAAATTTTATAGAATCATTTTAAAATATGGTAGGCTAAACTTGTCGCTAAAATGTAAAGTACAACAGCAATAACCCTCCTGGGATCGTATCGTTTTGTATTTATTTGAAAGATTCTTGTACATCACTTGACCTGTCTATCACACTGTTGCACAGACTACAGTAAATTCTCAAAGCAGATGATGCTGGCAGGTTTTCCCATCTCATGAAGAGTGATTCTGCGAAAACATGGTAAGACTCATGGTAAGACTAATGGTGTACCAGCACACGTGGTCTGTGCCCATACTAATGGAGAGACAGAAACACTGCTGGTTAGTCACTGCTACATTTTTATAAAAACCGTAAACCATAAAACCATACGTACATCAACCACAAAAAAACCTTCTCCAAAGACCTTGTTCTCTTGTTCTCTTGTTCTCCTTCATCAAGACTGGAGATGTTTTGTAGATTACACAACGATCACCAGTGCAGTTTCCTGTCATTTTTAACCCTGTGTTCACTGGAAAATGAATCCCAGACAGCCAGAATGCGTTTAAGGTGAGCACCTCACCGTAATTCTTGTGTGTGTGCTTTTCGGCAATCTGATCCGCCCCTTTGCTCCTGGAGACTAGATGCCAAATCCCATCGCTGGAGCCGACCTAGTCGAGCAGGCTGGTAAGACGAGCCTCCTCTGAGGGCCAGAAACACTGAGATCCGAGTTTTCTGAACCCTGCAGTTACACAGAAAGGAAATTGAATTTTATTATTACGATTTTATTGCAGTGAATGACTGATGAATGGATGTTAATTGACTCGATTCTCAACGCAGAAAAAATATACTGACACGATCATACTGTAACACTGTATGTATGTGTCATTTGCAAAATTGTGTATACAATGCCTGATATTATTGTTTTAAATTATTTTTATATGGGTAATGCTGTATTGATTATGTAACATTTTATCCTGTTTAAATGGGAGCAACATAATTACTTCATTCAGTGCTATAAGAGTGTAGTATTACAATTTTTACCAAGTTAATGTGACATTCATTGATTGCTGAATTGTTACTGAAGTATTTGCGTCAAATAATGAATTTGTTTAACTGTTGTTGTTTCTGTATCACCTTGAAGGAAGACACCCTTGGATTTTTTGCAGCTGTTTTACCCTCTTAGGGCACTCAAGTTAATTTGTAAAATGGCACGAGGGAGCATGCAAGTGCAAGCGTCAGCTCAAAGCAGATGAAACGTCCCTATTCAATCATTCACTTTCTCAAAGAAAAGGAAAACAAACCGTTAAACGTTATTTAGCAAGTACCAGCAGCCTTGAATGTGATTTTCCACATTTCAATAATTAATCTCTCTGTTTGGCTGAGACACATAGTTTGGTGAGGTTTTTTTTAATTCTTGTGAAGAAATTTACTACAGTATTTTTATATTTTTCTAACATAGATTTCTGTTTTCTACTGAAAAGATTTATACCAAAGGATACAGCTACACATGTATTCCTTGGAATCTGTTCCTTGGAAAAATTAATACAATTATAATTATACATATAATTGTCATGCCCACTCATTAACGCTATCCAGCCATGGCTCAGTTACCGCAATGTATAAAACACCGGACAAAACATCAAACTGACCCTCAGTATTGTCTTCAGTGAAATGTACTGAGCGGTTACGATCCCTTGTCCTTGTGATCTCACCATCCTGTGTATCCCGTTACCCGTTTAACCAGTTCTTCCCTTCTGTGCTGTTGCCCCAGTCTTCGCCTCGGACAGACCTTCACTGTACTTCGGATCATTGCCTGTTCCACTGGACCTGATATTAGCCTAGTGTTTTCAACTTTGGTACAATGATTTAATAAAACTGTAAACTCTGCAAAGTGGATCCTGTCAATCTGTGGGAAATCATTACAATAGTATACAAAGGATCAACATTAAATATTGTGGTAATATATATTAATGCATTATTTTGATTCCTTACACATAATTTATACAGATGAGTTTTACCAAGAAGTTCAACTTTACCGTATAAACATACTTAACAGCAGAGAAGCAGGCAGGGGTATGAATAACCTTAAGACCCAGAGTGATTCAGAACGTATTGGACTCCATCAGGGTCTTTCCTGGAAAGGCATAGCACAGTTTATTTGAAGTCCCAGGTCCCTTTTCTACCAACTGTGTGTATTGTCAGCTAGCGTTTCATATAGGTTAACATGTTGGCTAATGTTAGCACATGGATTCTCAGAAATAAAGCCCGGCCCATCAGCCACACATTACGAGCTGTCGCTGACGGTGTCGGAGCGGTTAGCCAGGCCCAGATCTGCACGTGAAACTGCTTCTACTCTCCTGCTCGATGCCGAGCCCTGGCACCCACCTGACCAGAAAGCTGGCTCCCTTCTGATGCTCTCTGCCAGCGAGAAGGCAGGGGAGGGGTTTGTGGAGGGAGGCCTTTTATCTGCGACGCGCATGCCTGCCCGCAGCACGCTTATCTGCGCCCGCATTGTGCTATCGCTCTCACACAGCTACTTCCTGTCTGAGTGTACGTTTGCTGTACCCAGACGGTGTAGGCACCTCTGCCCAGCCGAAGAGCTGCTTCTTCCATTTGCGTGGGACAAAAGGGGCTTTCTGGTGCACAGTGGAAGACAAACACATATTTAAAAGACATATCAGCCATAGACACACTGAGTTGTATCTCAATAATTGGAGGCCAAATGGACAGAAGTAGGTCCAGCAAATTAAAAGTCAAAAAGGTAAAATAAAATATTTTTGACATTAATAACTACCCATGCTATGAATGGATATCACAAATTCCAGTTGTGCAACTTTTTTTTTTTCAATTCAATTTCAGTTTATATTTTATTGTTATATAGCGCCTTTTACAGCGAGGTGCTTCAAGGCGCTTTACAGAAGAAATTGCAGATCTTATGGAAATAACAGCAAGTGAACAATATTTTTTCCTTTTTGCACTGTGTGTGTTAATAATGTTCCTGTTCTACCAAGTGTAAATATTTTTCCTGCCTCTTTTTCTTCCGTGAGTTTTAATCTTGTCATTTATGAGGATAAGTGGCAGCAGAGAGGACCTGTAATCTGTATGTGCTCAGGGTTTACAGCCAGTAACAGACAGGCTCTTGTGCTTTGTTGTATGAGTGTACCCATTGGCCAGTGGTAGTTTTCTGTAGGTGAGGCTAGCAGGAAGGAGGACTTTGGACTGCCCCAGTTTATCAGGTGAGGTTAACTTTAAGAAGGATTATGGACCTTTGCTCTGTCCCAGGTGAAAGGGACATCAGGGAGCTCAAACCGGACTGCCTACCCACCTGGTTCTTAGCAGGCCCTCTCGCCCCAAGTGCCAAATGCTTTATTCATGAGGTATCCTATGTTAGCACTTTGATATGGAAAGGAAGTGGATCTGTTAAAGAAGTGGGCCAGCTGTTTCTCCCACCCTCTTGCAAATCTTTTTATGAAATCTTAACAGAGAGGACCTGCAGGCCTGCTGAAAGGGACTGATTATCATCACTTCTGCTTTAAATTAATCTGAGGATGGGGAGGATGAAGGACCTGGGGGGGGGGGGTTAAAGGGGCTGGGTGATGCTCGTCAGAAGTAGAAAGTCAGAGGGAACTCATGCTGTATTCACACATCAGCTTAATGTTGAAGGTTATGTGATGTGTGTGTATGTGTGTTTTTGTGTGTATACGTGTGTGTGTTTGTGTGTGTGTCTACAGAAGGTAGGTGGTGGAATGTTCTAGGATATTGATCGTAGAGCTGAGAGATATGACCGCTCCTCTGGCCAACGCCATCTTGAATGGTGCAAAACCATAGTGAAACAACAATAATGAACAGACTGATCAGCTGAAATTAAGACTGATTAGCAGATGGACAGAATCAGTGTGTCCTAAATTTGCAACTTATGAGTCATTTTAGTGGATCGCATTAAAAGTATTTAAGTGCCTCAAAATACAATTAACAGCGCAGCATAACAGTGGTGACCGAGTGCCTTGTTATATGCACAACCACAGCACATTATCACTGCACATTTTACACTTCACATTTGCTCAGAAAAATCGCTGAGCACCTGTAGTTATTTTTCAGTTTCTGTTCCATTTGCTCCACTCAAGCACTAAACTGTTATGATTCACCATTCTGGAAATTTGTAGAAACTTTGTCCTTGACATGGATTCATTTCCACACCCAAAAACAGAACAACACATCATTCTTTTTTGATAAAAATTTAAAATAATGAAGCCACTTGATGTGATCTCAAGGAATACGGTCTTGTTTAAAGCAGGATTGTCCCGAAGGCTGTGAACTGGGTCAAGCATGTAACGTCATTGCTTGAAATATCCATGAGCATCCATAAATCTCAAAGCTTCTTGTAATTGTTAATTTGTTGTAATTAATGGTTATTCAGACCTGCATTTCAGTATATGTTTCTGTTAATGTTACATTTTCTATGAGCATACTCATACGCAATGTGTTTGTTATGTAAAACCACTGGAAAAGTCCTTTAAACAGTAATTTTTCATTTTAATAGAAATGCTTGAAAATGCTTCATACTTGCAATTACATGTAAACACATTCAGGAAAAGGTCTCAATAAATCTCACGTCGCCTTGGGTCTGTGCTTGGTGGGTTTTCTCCGGGTGCTCCGGTTTCCTCCCACAGTCCAAAGACATGCAGGTTAGGTTGATTGGT
>JABJVR010041575.1:0-28267 GCA_025773905.1 Chitala chitala
CAGTATTTGAAGACCGAAGTGCTTGTATGTATAGTTTTCTCCATTTGTTATGTATGTAATTAGCTTGGTTATTCAAAGCGATTGCGAAAGTTGACCAACCCCATATATACGTACCAAATCAACCAAGCTTTTGGCTACTAAATTATTCGTGAAAGTAATACACTACTATGCTAATTGCTTGACTTTAGTTAGTAATTTGTCAAGAAAGCCTTAGTCAAGTGGCTGTATTTGCTGGCAAGAAACATCGGCTTTCTGGTTAAATAAACGAACGAACGGGACTTAAACTAATGTGAGTTTTTCTTCTTCACAGAAATTAGTAGCTATTTGTGAAGAAGTTTAAGCATTTCCCTTTTTGTAAAACGACGGTAATTGGACTGTCCTCACATCCTGAACTCGTTTGTATTACGATCTTTCAGAAACACAGTTGCGTAGACTTATTATAACTACTTTTTTTTTTACCTGAAGTCCTTTTAAACAGAATTAACGTCGAGAACGTATTGTAGCTACCGCCGCATAGACGATGACGTCACGCAAAGGGTCGAAGACAAGTGACTGGCTTTCGGAGCCAAAGACTTAAGTCTTTGGCTCTGTGAGCTAATTCCTTGTCTTTGGTGCGGGCGACCCGAGTTCGAGCTCCGATCACGCCCTTTGTCTGTTACTGTGGTGTCAGAAGTGGGATGAGATGCTTCGGCCGGAGTGAAAACGAGGTTGAGCGGGGGGGGGGCTACAAAGGGGGCAGTGTAGCGACCGCTGCGTGCGGCAGCGGGTCGGCTGCATAGACGGTGACGTCACCCCGAAGGTCAAAGACAAGTGGCCGATTGGCTTCCAGGCTTCTCAAGGGTTATTCCCTTGTCGGCGACTCAAGTTTGAGCCCCGATCATGCCCTCGGTCTGTTACTGTATGGTTTGGAGTGGTGTTGGTCGCTGCTGGTAAAACTGCGTGTTACTGACGCTGATGATATTTCTCTAGGTTATTATTATCTCTAGGTAAATTTTTCACGTTTATTTAAGTACCTCTGTGGAACTGAGTTACACCAAATGGAGGAGAAGAAGCCAAAGAGAAAGAACCCCAGAGCATCGGTTACCCAGCCGGCACCTCCTGTCACTAACCGGAGAAATGGCCCTGCCAGCAGGAATCTCGGCTTGAACAACACAGGGGGCACGCAAACAGGCCAGAAGGCCAAATGTCGGAGGTGGGTTTCATTCTGAGCCATATGGTTTTGTGAGAAATATGGTTACAACCATAGTTCAATAAGCATGTGAGATAATCCTTTAGTGTTACATTGTGGAAGATAATTTTTGTGTACATTTATTTTAATGCACTTGCTTGCTTTTGTGATGGTTATTACACATCGTGCCTGAATTCATTTTGTGTTCTGTGACAATGTTTTTTCTGCTTTCATAATTTGCAAATCTTGTGGGTGTGTGTTTAATTTTTGACACAGATTATGGGCGCTGGGAGTTTTAACATAGCATAGCTGACCACAGATCAGTCTCTGGTAAGGATGTGTGATAGATGTATAAAATTTCTTGCATGCGTGTCCACAGAAGCATGAAGCCTAAGACTCCAGGTGTGGTGGGGAAGAGCCAGGCCACTCCGGTACAGCACTCTTTCCTCACCGATGTGTCTGATGTCCAGGAGATGGAGAGGGGTTTGCTGAGTCTCCTCAATGACTTCCACTCTGGCAAGCTTCAGGCTTTTGGTGAGAATCTAATGGTGTAGCACTTAAATGTGGTGTCGCTGCCACCTGTAGCGCGGACGTGTCGCCGCCAGCCACCGCCTGTAGCGCGGACGTGTCGCCGCTGGCTGCTGCCTGTTGCACAGACACTGGCTGCCACCTGTAGCGCGGACGTGTCGCCGCTGGCTGCCACCTGTAGCACGGACGTGTCGCCGCTGGCTGCCACCTGTAGCACGGACGTGTCGCTGCTGGCTGCTGCCTGTGATGCAGAAAAATGCATTTGCTTTGGCCATGGTGTGTGGACATATTATAAAGCTCGGGGTCCCAAATTGCTGACTGGTAAGAGATGATTAGCGGCAGACTGTGGAAGCTGGACCTTTTCATAGACTTTATTATCCGCTGGGGAATCTCTCTGAGTCCAGACAATGGGCTGGTCTTTTGTTAGGCCATGCTTTGTGTTGCATACTTTGCTTTCTGCTGCCAAGAGCCTAAATCCCACAAGCGCAGAGGACATTATAGTGCTTTTATTTTGAAGATAAGGTACTAAAAGTCCAAGTGTGACATACAGTGCATACTTGTCTGGAGCATGGTTTTCTGGCAGAGTATCAGAGTAGTATCATGACAGCAGTGGCTCTTTATTTTTATTATTATTATTATTATTATTATTATTATTATTTGCAGGTAATGAGTGTTCCATTGATCAAATGGAACACGTCCGTGAGATGCAGGAAAAGCTAGCCCGGCTGCACTTTGACCTTTACGGGGAGGTGGATGAAATGCCTGATGATAGAAAGAAGCTCTCCAGTGACCAAAACATGGACAAACTTCTCATGAACGTAAGTTTTAATTCTGTCTAATTAAGGCATGTTCCTGACATCTTCGGCATGTTTCACAGTGCATGCCGTGGCTTGCCAAATGTAACAGTTTTTCCACACAGAATTCTTTTGCTATGTGCTGAACATTATTGTTGTTTTGTTGTTATAAAAAAAACTAGGTATTTGATAAGTTTATTTACTTCTGTCCTTAAACTTGACATTATGGGTTATAACATTGTCATTTCTTTTCAGCTGGAAGAGTTAAGTTCATCAATGTATCCTTTTAGTAATTAAAGTTGGAATAACTGGCTTTTTAATTTTTTTTACAAGCAGCAAAAGTTGTCAGTTCAGAGTGGCACATTTGTACAAGAAAGATCAGTGTTATGGAGTGATTTGCAGTACTATGATTAAATGTGTTCAGAAATTAGTGAAACATCATTATATGAAGAAGTTATAACTATAACATTTTCATATCATGTCATTGTAGTCATACTCAGGTTCAATTTGGTGACCAGTGTTGGAGCCCAAATATTTATTTATTTATTTATTTATTTTTCCTGAGTTTTTGTCTTTCCTATGTATTTATATAAAGGAAATGTATAATTAGTTTTTATATGTAATATAAATGAACAATTCTCTTTCATTCACTTGCTTAATTTGCAATAGGTTGGACTGTTTAAAAATTTTCAAAGATTTTTTGAGTTGTCAATCCTTTACTTTTATTTTTTTTGCTCGAAGTCAAAAGCTCAACCTTGCAGAAACACAAGAATTGCCTAAAACATCCTGCATGTGACTCATGGAATTAATGCATCCGAGGAGCTGCACTTTTGCATCTTCTCAGGAACGATCAGTCTGAATGTTGCGCATCAGCTGTTTGCATCCAAAATAAGACTGAGGGATTTGTTTGGTAAAAATGACTTGATTGTAAGCAGAAGGCGGTCAGGAATTGAAGTGCTGCCAGTGCCGGTCTGTACAGCCAGCCGTCTGCTGCTGTGTGTGCTTGATGTCTGTAGCTTTGCTATTGGCACCATTCCAGTGTTGAATTCCAGTGTTGGAAAGAGTGTAAGAGTGTAACAGGCCTGCCGTTTGCTAGCATCGAGTCACTCATGCAGTCAGTACAGACAGGCTCTCCAACTCGGTGTCATGCAATTTTTCAATTCTCTATATTTCAGATTACTTTAGCTGTGGATGGGGATGAGTTTGAGGATCCAACAGTCTGCTGGCAGAAGAAAGCAAATTAACCTCTTTAAAGGTTTACAGAAGGCTAAAGTTGGAAGTGAGATGAGGAAAAGTGTTAATTTTTGGTAAAATGAGTGTAAAATGTCACGTACCTTTTCATTGAGGGTAATGGGGTGGGGGTTATTTTCCACAAGTCATCACTTCCTACTAAACCTGTGATGCCATGTCAATGCTGGCCTTGTGAAAGCTTTGACTAGGCTCTGCTTCAGCAGTTAATGATGGGAACACATTTTGCTGTTATTTAAATAGCTTTTGCAACCTTTGCACAAAGTTAAACTGCTTAATATACATATAATAGATTAGGTGGGCTATGTAAAAGTATAAATAAAAATAATGCGTGTGGGATGTGCTCCAGACCACTCACAACCCTGTCCAGGGTGAGAAGAAAGCAATCTAGGGGTTTCAAATAAATGAGCAGAACTGCTTTACAAACTGTAAGTTGTTAAGTATGTATTGTGTATGTATGTAAATGTATATCATGACTTTGTGTGGTAAACTTGTATATTGCAAGAAAACCTTTAATTGCTTTTTTTTTCTGAAATGATTGAATATATTGTGGATATCTGGTAAATAAAATTTTCGTAAAGAAACTGCAATGCTGCACGTTTTGTATTGATATTTCTTATACATTTTGTAGTATCAGTGTACAAATTACATGTTTTAAATACTTTCTACATATGAAATCACATGACCATTTACTTACATAGGTAATCATTACACAAGTCAGAGTTCAAACTTCTAGGAAACCCAAGTGTATGTAAGTGGGATCTAGCTGGTAAGGAGAAGGTGACCGGTGTTTAGGCGAGGGTTTTGTTACTGTGTTTCCAAGGAAACAAGGGCCAGCGGGCAGAGCGTGCAGTTAGGGATCGGCAGCCTGCAAACTTGGGCATGAATACCTGACGGTGATTAATCTGCCCCTCGGTAATTAATACCTGACGGTGATTTTAAGATGCCTCGGTAATATTTCACCTGACGATCGGTAAGAGTAGCCTACTGCGTTTAATTTTAGCAAGATTTTATTTTACCTCATTATAATGTAAACTTATAATGTAATTTTTGGCTTTTTAACATGATGTATTTTTCGTTGTGTATATATTTTGGGTTTAGTTTTACCTTACTGCTTTGTTTTATATGCAAATCATGTACACTGTATACTTTGACATTACGCAGACCAGAGCGCATTCCTATGCGTGTGCACCGTTTGCTGCACGGATCAGTCCGGTGACAACCACGTGTGAGGCACTGTATACACGTGTCCTGTGCTTAATGTTTCAGACGGTGTTGTCGGGACTATGGAAACCCTGGGAACCTCTTTCCTGCAACCCAGAGGCCGATCGAGCCCACACAGTGTGAAACAATGGCAGCTGAGCAGCACAGACTTTGAGCCGGCAGTAGCCGAAAGTTTGCTGGTAGCGTCAGAGACCCGAATGAGTGCTTGGACGCCAGCTGGCAGCAAGCTGTCAAATCATCAGGTTACCCAATCCTGAGACAACATTTTGATTGTTACTTTAACTGTTAAGGTCAATGTATTATATATTATTAAATGTTTATGTTACTCGATTCTTGGTTGTCACGGAATACCGCCTCCGTAATTTATTGTTTACTAGCTTTTTCTTGAGAGGACAACACTCATATACCACTGGTTTGACCTGTGGACGGATCGTCAGAGAAAACAGTTCATTCATAATATCCTGACAAGATGCACCAGATCCCAGCTTAAGTACGTACCATACACCATCTCAGTTTATAAATACTGTATAACACAGTATAACATCTTAACATAATATAACATCTGATATAATTTACAAGACCCAAAATCTGTAGTGGCTGCCATACCAGTACATAATTTGTTTTGCTTACTCTTATGGATGTTTTATATATATTTGATTAAATATTTTATTACGCAGGTTCTCCAGAGACTGGTTCATGGAGACTGTTCCCGTGACCCACGCAGACTTCACTGCGGTTCTGCCGCGGTTTTTATCTCTTTACATACTGTCTTTCCTTAACCCCCTGGAGCTCAGCACCGCTGCACAGGTCTGCTGGCACTGGAAGTTCCTGGCAGAGCAGGTGAGCTCTCTGCCCATTCAGGGCCACAGGATCAGCCTGAGGCCTGTCTGCACGTGTCTAGGCACCTCATGTTTCAGAATGATATTAACACTGCCTGCTACTGATGGGGTTATATTGTTGTGAAAACCCAAGAGCACACAAAGCCTTGCTTGCTTTGTTGCTCCAATACATTGAATTTCCATTTGTGTTTAATTACCACACTGCAGTGTATTAATTTGTGTATAGCAATGTTGGGGTGGGGGGAAATAACTTTTACTAATTTACTGTGATTGAGTACACATACAGTTGCAAGAAAAAGTATGTGAACCTTTTGTAATTTCATGGTTTTCTGCATACATTTGTCATAAAACGTGATCTGACCTTCATCTAAGTAAAGAGTACTAACAAATATAATATGCCTAAATAATAACACAAAAAATTCTGATCTTCCATGTCTTTATTGAACACAGTCATTCAACACCAAAAATGGTAGTGGAAAAAGTAAGTGAACCCCTGGAATTAGTAACCGGTTGACCCCCTCGGTAGCAATAACCTCAACCAGGCACTTCCTGTAGCTGTGGATCAGACCTGCACATCGTTCAGGAGGACTTTTAGCCCATTATTCTTGGCAGAGCTGCTTTAGCTCTGTCATATTGTTTGGATGTCTCTTGTGTATGACTCTCTTCAACTCATTCCATAGCATCTCCGTTGGGCTGAGGTCTGGGCTCTGACTTGGCCTCTCCAAAAGGCGGATTTTGTTTTTCTGAAGCCATTTTTTTGTAGACTTGCTCTGGTGTTTTGAGTCACTTTCCTGTTGCATGACCCAAATTCTACAGAATTTCAGCTGACATTCAGACATTCTCACATTATCCTGAAGAAATTTTTGGTACACCTGAGAATTTATCTTCCCCTCAATGACTGCAAGCTGAGGAGGCACTGATGCAGCAAAGCAGGCCCAAATCATGATGTTTCCTCCACCATACATACTATGGTTAAGATGATGTTTTCATGATGATATGCAGTGCCCTTTTTATGCCAGATGAAATGCTGCGTGTTCTTTTCAAATAGTTCGATCCACAAAACATTTTGCCACTGTGGAGTGTCAGTGTGTTCTTTTGCAAACTTCAGGCATGCAGCAGTGGTCTTTAGTAAACAGCGGCTTCCTTCATGGTGTCCTGCCATAGACACCCTGTTTGTTCAATATTTTACATGCTGTAGACTCATGTAGACAGATGTTAACCAGTTCCAATGATGCCTTCAAATCTTTGGCTGTCACTCAGGGTTATTTCTTTACCTCATTGATGAGTCTTCGTTGTGCTCTTGGGGTCATTTTGACGGGCGCCCACTACTTGGTAGAGTAGCCACAGTCCCAAAGTGTCTCCATTTGTAGATCATTTGCCTAACTGTAGACTGGGGAATTTCTAAAGTCTTTGAAATCACTTTATAACCCTTTCCAGCTTTATGTAAATGAACAATTCTTGATCGTAGCTTCTCTGACAGCTCTTTTTCACATAGCTCACATAAGCATATTCTTCTTGTGCAGGGCAAACGCAAAAAAAAAAAAAAAAACAAAGTTTGAGTGGTTTTTATCAGTCAAAGTAGCTCTGGTCCACACCTCCTAACTCATTTTCTTAACAAGACCCCAGCTATGCTAACACCTGACTCCAGTTAGCATCTTTGAGGTCATTAACTCAAGGGTTCACATACTTTTCCAACTAGCACTATCAGGTTTTTATGGTTGTTCTCAATAAAGACATGAAAGATCAGAATTTTTCAAATCAGTGTGCTCAGACACACACCTGGTGGTTGGGGGGAGTAGGAGATTTCAGCATTCCAGTCAGATGCGCTAACCATTGAGCCACAGGCTTAGTACATAATATATGTTGTAATGTATTATATAACTTCAGTCAGATATTTTAATATTTGTTCTTAATATTTTTTATAATGTTTTTTTTTTGGATTTGTGTTCCCCCATCAAAATTATTGGGGCAGCAGCATGCCCCCCCCCCACTCTGCTGCCACCACTGGTTAAGTACAACCCATGAAAGTAAATTTGGGTCACATCTTGTCATCCATTCAGTCGGTGCAATAATCCAAATAACATTATAAATACCACAATGCTTGGCATTTCTGTAATATCTCTTGCCTCGTGTCTGGGTCAGGGTGCGGTCACTACCCAAACTACCCATGGAGAGACTGCACGGTCCAATGACAACCTCTGTTCACTGATCCAGGACTGTCTTTGGGCTCCAAAGTGCATGAAGCGTGGCTGGTTTCTGCCCTACGCGCCCACAGAGCATGAGTATGGCGTGTGGAAGAGCCATTACGTGGCCTGTGTCTCCTGCCTGGACTACATGACCCCCCGCGAGGCAGCCGACATCTACGGAACACTCAATGAGCCACTGAGGGACACGGAGGAAGAAGAGGAGAAGAGGAAGGAGAGGTGGATCAGACAGTGCATTCGGGAAAAAGTAGCAGAACACAAACGTGAGTGCTCATTCTTTTTCTTAAAGTAGGCAACACTTACAGGTTTTTTAGTGACTGGTCAAATCAGGTGAGATAAAAGTAGTTGGTGAACTGCTGTTGTACCATTGAATTCATTTTTTAGTAGTCTGAAATATGTTTGAAAATTAAGGTGTCTCCTTGGGCTAAATGAGTTATACAGAAGACAAGAATGTCTACTAAAATCACATACTAAAAATAATCTCAGCTAAAGTAACAGTTTACAAATATTTTTACAGGAGCCACACTGAGGTCTAGACGAGCCTGGCTAAGTAGCAGCTGGTCTGCAGGGATGCCCAGCATAAATGCCCAAAGGGATAAGCTGCGGACAAGTGTCAGCCAGCAGGGGGCAACAGCTGCGTTAGTGAGCTTTGGGGTGAGACTCTGACATGAGCACTGTTATATAACGGAAGTGAAGAATGTGTTTCTGCAGCCATTTCAAGCCACTTCAATTTGGGATTAATCCATTAGAGTAGATAGTTATAGCTGCTGTGTGTATAAACTAATGCTTCTGTTTACTGCTAGTGACAGTGATGAAAATGAGAGCATCTTCCTCTCCTTTGTGCAGCTTCAGGAGAGAAGCCGATTGCAGTTCTCTCTGTCCCGGCTGCTGGAGCGAGTAGATGGGATCTGCTCGCCTCAGGAATCCATGATGAAGAAGAACCAAGTGGCCAGTTCCCTGCGGTCACTACCCAAACGGTCAGCAAAAGGAAGCCTGGATGCACAGAAATGGGACACTTATACTTAATTTTTGTGACAGTTCATTTTACATTCATTTTAAGACTCATCAGTAAGGCTTTGCAAAGTTTTTATTATGTGTGGTAGTTGTTTTGAAAACGGTTCATTGACAAAATGCCTTCATTGCAGAACGGGTGCGTGGGGCCGTTCATGTTTCGATCCTACCCACAATTCCCAGCTGAATCTCTTTCTGTGTCAACCCCCCCGCCACCTACTGTTCGTGTCATCCAGGGTCCCAGCACAAGAGGTGGGAAAAACATGGAAACATTATAGTGTCAAAGATGCTGAGTTAGCATGCTAAGATAGCACATGACGATGACAGAAATATTTGCACTGAAATGATGAGCACAGTCCCTTTATGTGAAATTTAAAAATAAATAAACCTTGAATGACATGAGTGAAGTCTGTTTGAGCCAGATGACCTGCGCGTCCTGTGTGTGGCGTTTCACTAGCGGGACGCTAACCCACTGTCCTACAGCTGGTTCTGTCAGGAGCTCGTGTTGGCGTGGTGTCACTGCTGTATGACCACAGCGGTACCACTCTGGAAGCTCTGCTTTCCAGGGCAGAGGCGGTGCTGCAGGGCAGGACGGTCCAAAGTGTGGCCGTCCTAGCAGAGGGGGACACAGAGGAGGTTCATTTGTTACACGGTGAGCATATCATGCTCTTTACATCCTCGTGTCAAACAAGTACAAAACATTTCAAATCATGTTACAGTACTGATACACGTGTACATATTACTGCTTATTAAGGCAGTGTGAAAAGTGCCTCTGTGATAAACTCAGAGTAATGTGTGTATGTCAGCAGGGCACACAGTGTGTCTTGTGTTAGCATTGCTGTCTTCCACAGCTGTGATCTTGGATTTGATTTGGGTCCTCGTCACCATGTTCTCACTGTCCACAGGCTGCAGGCTGACCCAGAAGTCAGTGCTCAGGCCAGACGTTAGGGAATTCTGGGAGAAGCTGGCAGGATGGGTAGTGCCACAAGCAGAAGGAGGAACTCTCTTTATTTTCTCTCCTCTTGCAGCCTCTGGTTAGTCTTTCCTTATCTCAGACTCCATGGTGATGAAACATGGTCCCCGATTATTTATGCTAAATAGGAGCAGATCCATGGTGTAAAGACTCATTAGGCCATGTGTCCTAACTTCATAAGTCATTTCTGTGTGACAGTGTTTTGTGTCCTCTTGTTCCATTCCTGCCAGTGTCAGGGACGCAGCTGATCTCAACGCTATCCATGCTAATGGGCCTGAGGGTCCGTGCTCCTTCTGGGCTCGCTACGGGATCATATCAGAATGGTGAGTATGACCACGGATCACAGCAACATGTTAAGCTTTGGTGGTATTACGGTATTCTGGGTAATGTATATGGGAACGGTCTTATTCAGGCATGTGCATGAAGACTGGTATGGAAAAGAAGGTTCTGTAGCTGAGGGAATATAAATATATGTTGTAATCACTTTTGTGGTAGTTTAAAATTTTGCACACATGGTAAGTGTGCCTTGGGTAATGACTGTGTAGAGAACATCATACTGACAATTAGTTACTCTGCTGTTATAACTTCACAGAACCAACACAAACAGGAATTACTGGTTTCATGCTGAAAACACAAAATAAAAGGGCATTCTTAGTCATGTGTAAAATTAATGTCTTTATACGGCACAATGCATAAGAGAAGCATGCGTGTGTTGTCTGAGGCTCTTGGTGAGGTTTGATGAGTTGTGCACATGTCTTAACTTGTAATTTTAGCTGTGGTGCTTTCCTGTAGTTCTAGGTGAATGGTCAGGAGAGGGTCAGTTCCCACCCCACCTCTACTTCTGCGAGGCCCAGCTGGTCAGCTGGGCTGGACAGGCAAAATGGCTGGAGGATAGTTTGGGCGCTCTCAGGAAACAGCTGTGGCCCCAGCTCAGACAGCTGTCCCAGGAGGCAAGGGGACGTGCACTGGGTGAGTTACCCAGAGGGCAACAGCTGGGTATACTGAAGAAAATACTGCTAGTTTAACCCAGTTAAACTGTGTAAAGCCTCCAAATGCCTCTTGGTGTGTAAGGAACACACACTGGTCTAAAAACATATTATATGAAATATATCTCAATACATAACAGTGTTGTTGTGTATTCCCTTTCCAAAATTACCTTACAGTGGCTGAATTCTGCTGCACAGTGGCGGGGGTGGTTAGCATTGTTGCCTTGCACCTCCAGCCCTGGGGTTTGATTCCTGCCTTGGGTCTGTGTGTGTGGAGTTTGCATGTTCTCCCTGTGCTTGGTGGGTTTTCTCTGGGTTCTCCAGTTTCCTTCCACAGTCCAAAGACATGCAGGTTAGGTTGATTGGTGTCTGCAAATTGCCCGTAGTGTGTGTGTGTGTGTGTGTGTGTGTGTGTGTGTGTGCGCGCGCGCGCACCCTGTGGTGGGTTGGCACCCCTCCCTGGGTGTCCCCTGCCCTGTCCCCTATGTATCCTGGGATGGTCTCCCAGCTTCCCGCGACCCAGGATGAAGCGGTATAGAAGATGAATGAACCAATGGCTGAATTCTGCAGAACACACTTTTCTGCTGGGATATTTTGGAGTTTGCCTTTTTTTTTAAACTCTTGTCAGCTGCTGGTTTCCTGAATGAGCCGTGTGAGGACTGTTCGTGTTTGAGGAAATCTAATTGTAGTTTTTTGTAATTTTGCAATGGCTGTGGTTGCCATGACACTACAGATACAGAGGGCTTGTTTTGTTCACACAGGACGGTTTCTTTGGGACACAGTCAGCTTTTCTGAGCACCATATTGGTTCTGAAGTGGCCCAGGCTTTAACAGAGGGCCTGGTTTTGCTGTCCAGAGATCCATGTGTAAGGAGAATCCCACTGCCTGCTGTTATCTCACATTGCTCTCTTTTTACATTACTGTTTATTAGTCGTTGTGTTACATAGCTTGTCCTGTCCTTTCTTTCATTGTCTGGGATTGTAGGAGAACCCTCTGCAGTTCCTGTCTTCATTCTTGCAGAGGAAATGTGAGGGGCTGAGTGAAGATGAGTCTGATCACAAAAGACAGAAGATGGAAGGCAATCAGAATGAAGCCCCGAGCTATATTAGTGAAACAGCAAAGGTCAGTGTAACAACACAGGCCAGTGTAAAGGCACAGGTCAGTGTAAAGGTGCAGGACAGTGTAAAGGCGCAGGCCAGTATAACAACACAGGTGACTAAGTGTAACAGAAGTACAATCACACAGATCAAAGTGCTTCTTCTGGCTGTTCTTGTGGTGTATATGTCAGATGCTGTGAACTGTGGTGGTCTTCACCCTGTAAAAACATAATTTTTGGAATTCCACAAAGCCCAAGGTTTTTTCAGCTCTGTGCCCTGTTTAAGAGCCGAAGTATGTAACTGTGTTAACTGGTGCCCTTGTGAAGATAATCCTTCTCTATTAGTTAGACCTCATGAGAACTAGAAAATCGTACAAACTGCAGTACTTCAGGAAATGAATTCAGAAACACTAACGTATTATGGAAAGTATATGTATAGAAAAGGGTGTAGAAAGCAGGTCAGTTTAATCTTGATATTTCTGTAGTCTGTAAAGTTACTGTCTGCCTGCTGTTCTGCTTGTGTTGTACCGTAGGGTATGCACAGTAACTCTGAGGCCCGGGCCACGGTGGCCAGGGAGCTGCTGCACAGCGAGGATCTGTATGTACAGCTCCTGCAAGCGCTCGCCCAGGTGTACCATGCTCCCCTCAAAGCCGCGCTCGACTCCAACCGGGCCATTCTCAGCTCTGCCAACGTCCTCATGATCTTCTCTTCTGTTCTGGAAATCCTGCAGGTGAACAGGTGTGCTCACTGCTAGAGGAAGCCCCTGGTGTGGGTTTGTGCACTGACGTGAGTGTGACAGAACACAGGTTGCTCAACAGAACATCAGCCTCGCAGGGGCTCGTGAGAGAGTGGGGGCACAGAAACTGAATGCACACTGTGGTTAACCACAGCTACAGGGCTTCTGTTGGCTGCTCTTCAAGGAGAATCAAGGTTTACATGTAATATAATGGTAAAAATAGATATTGTGCTCATAACTGGTCATCTAATACCAGAAATTACAGTGCATACTGGTTCAGGCTCTTTTAGATATGCTATCGCAGTCATGCTCTCAGCCACATACACACCACCAGAGGGCACTCTGAAACCTGTTCTTTCCCTATGTTCACAAAAGCTGACAGAACCCTGATATATTATTTTTTGAGTTATCTACCACCCTCACATGTATGTTTCTCATATGCTACTTTAATACATTCACAACCAGACATGACAGCTGCGGCATCACAATACAGCGGATAGCATAGGCAGACGGTGCTGCTTTGTGTAAACGTTCAGGGTCTGCGCTCTCCTCATCCTCAGGGTGTTTCTGGATGAGCTGGAAGAGAGACTGGCAGCCTGGGGTCCCATGCAGTGTGTGGGAGATGTGTTTGTCAAGCTGTGCTCCAAACTCAGGGCCTACACCAACTTTTTTAACAACTACCCCACCATTCTCCGGGCCGTCGACCGGGTGGGTGCACTGGGGTACTGGAGCAGGGTGCTTCCCCAGGACCGCAGTCTGGGATTTAAACAAAAATGTTAATCAAACAAGGCTTCAGGACAGTTAATAAAGACATACTGCAATACAGGATTCAAAATAAGAATCAGAAAGAGATAAGAATCTCTTATTTCTACCAGAAAAAATGAAGAAAATGAATATAAGAATCAGTGTGTGACATGGTGAGGAGACAGGTGCACTCATGTACACGTCTGTTACAGTGCAGAGAGGTGACGCCAGCATTCCGGGCCTTTCTGAGGAGACATGACCGAACCCTCTCCACCCGCATGCTAAGGTACAACTCTGCTGCCTTCCTTCCTTTTTAGGACAGACACTGTTCCTTTAAGTATCTAGAAAAGTTGTCAATTTATATTTGTTAACTGAGCCATAAAGCTCTATAAATTGTTAATGGTAGAAATGATACTTAAATACAACATCAAACAGTGTATCTGTTAGTGAAATAACTAAGCAGAAAGCAGCCCAGTTGATGGCTCTGTGTCTCAGTCTGACTTATTCGTGGCTGTCGGCTTTGGGCTCAGCCTTCAGGAGCTCCTGCTGCTGCCCTCATCCCGCTTTGAGGAGTACCGAACCCTTCTTCAGGCCCTCTACCTGCACACAGCCCCAGAGCATCCTGACCGGCCGCAGCTGGGGTCCGCGCTGCATACCCTGGGCAGCTACGCACACTTTCTCCAGGAGGTACGTGTCAGATTACCTGTGAACACAAAAACACCTGGTTGTACTTGCTGCTAGCTTAGCCCAGGCCAGGACAGACACACTAAAGTCGGCCAATGTCAGCATCCTGGGTGAATGTCAGACATGGGTGTGTCGTTGTCTTCCATGAGGTATTTTGTACGTCAGACTGGTACTGCTTCATTTTTAAAATAAACCGTTTCAACAGCCCATCTCTGGCATTCCATGAAGACGTCATGATGGTTATGTAAATGTAGCTCTCGATGCCTGAATTTCAGAGGCTTGAGATAAAAATGTTTTCCTGTGTCGGAGAGTACTGATTAAGGATAAATTGAAAGGCTCACTTTGGTCTTCAGTAATAACTGTAATTTATGTCTGCATACTAATTAGTTTCTCTGTTGAAAATACAGCCCAGTACATATTACAAGAAAAATGGACTAACGATTTGTCTGTCATTGAGTGCAGCTGAAGGAGAACACTGATGGAGAAGCAAAGATACTGGAAACTCAGAAAATGATTCAAGGCTGCCCAGTAAGTCATTCTCTTTTGTTATCATTTAGAATGAAGTCCTTCTGTAGAGGATGAAGCATTACAATGTCTGTGCACAACCTCCTGTCTGTGAGGTATGTGTAAGGCTTTACTTGAAGAATCTGTTTATGTGGTTATTTTTTTTTTTACCTCTTTGTTTTGTATGCCTGTATGTTGGACATGCCTTGCTGTACTGGCACAAAATTCTGGGTACTTACCTGCACATTTGTCCATGGGAAGTTATGTAAATATAGGTTGTTTCCTCACAGCGGCTCCGAGAGGGAAACAGACGCCTGATCGTGTCACAGGAGGCGGCGCTGCTTAGCAGCCCCCCCAGCAACATCGCAGAATCACTCAGGTGAACACAGACCCTACAGAGCGTAGAGCCAGAACACATCACGACACGTAGGAGGTCAAGGAGAAATAAATTGGATTAAATTACCTTCAAAAAATGTTAGTGTGACTTAAAGCATTTTTTGTTAGTTGTACCTGTGATTACGTTCTTGAAAAGGCTGTACGAGCACGTTGGTGACCTGGGCCTGTTCCTGTTCAACGATGCACTGGTGATCACCCAGAGGAGCGTGTTGCACCAGCCTTTCAGACACGCCTGCCTGACATCCCACGCCTTCCTGGCCTCCGTGGCTCTGCAGCGACTCGTCCTGAGGGACATCGCCGACACCAAATGTAGGTGTGGTCGTGTGTGGCGTGTGCGCTCACATGTTCAGCTCACCAGATAATCTGCTTCCATTGACTTGTCTGTTCTCTAAACTATTAACACAAATAAAGATATAAAACTAAGTTTTTTCAGTGTAGGAAGGCTCTTTGGCTTAAAGAAGAAGCGTATTAAAAGCACTGGATTAAAAGGGAAAGTTTAAATAATGTATATCAAATGATATAGCTGAACCTGACCTGTGGAATGCTGGGAATTTGCTGCAGAGAGGAAACACACGCTGCACACTTGCCCTCATAATATTTCAACCAGAACAGCTTTTCCAAGAATGAGGCTGTTTAGATTGTGCTTTTTTTTTTTTTTTTTTTTTTTTCTTTCCTAATGACGTAACACAGTAAGATGTGATGTTCACAGCAGCTCGATGAACAGGGACTTCCTGTGTCTTGACATGACAGTTATGAAACGAATTACCAACTGCAAAACAGCTGCAGGAGGTCACACACCGTTGTATAAATGACAGCGCTTTTCCAGGCCAAGACATAACTTGCTTACCCATCACTTGTGCAGAGCGTAGCTTACGCTTTCCCCTGTCCATGCAGGTACAGGCAGCAGGAATGTTCCCTTGGTTATTTTGCCACAGCAGGACTCTTGCTGTTCATTGTATTTTAACAGCGTGCCCTTTGCTGAGAAGAGTCCGTTTCCCTTTTGACTCCGCAGATGTGAAGAACGCCTTCCTGCTGGAAAGCCCCAGGCGCCGGTGGGTGTGTGCCACGGAAGAGCAGGAGGACAAGGTCGTGTGGATGTCCTGCCTCCGCAGTGCAATCAGCGCAGCCATTGGAGAGAATTAGAAGCAAGATGGTCCTGAAAACACACTTCTGTCAGCCGCCTCCTTGGCAGGATTACATCCAAACAGCCGGTACAGAGCAAAAATCAGATTGGCACAGCTCATGTGCTTCACAAAAATTTGCTGAGTCTCAAGGTTTGTGTTTGGGGAGGTAGATAGTGTCAACCCCATTATAGACAGGACAACATTAGCTTCAGTGTTGGTCCCATTATAGACAGGACAACATTAGCTTCAGTGTTGGTCCCATTATAGACAGGACAACATTAGCTTCAGTGTTGGTCCCATTATAGACAGGACAACATTAGCTTCAGTGTTAGTCCCATTATAGACAGAACAACATTAGCTTCAGTGCTAAAGCCAGGCTATCACTCCCAGCATTATCTAAGCCAAATTAAAACAATTCAAGAAAAAAAAGACTCAAACTCTTATTTTCATTTACCAACTGACAAAACATTCACTGGAGACATAATGATATTAGCTGCCAGTTGCCAATTTAAATCAATGTATGCAAGACATTAAAGTAGAGAAGTACATGAACACACAAAACAGTATAAATGATTTAAGTATTCATTACGATTTTCCTTGTTCTCACTGGGACATTAAATGTTTTTGTTTCTATAGCAAATACTAATTTATCCTGCCATACTCTTAGTGACAGATTCCTCTCAAACGTTTTCCATCACTAAAGACGTAAAGGGAAATAACTGTGTCACAAGAAGTCTTCTGGTTAAATCCATGTTTATTACAGCGCCCATAATATTGTAATGTTCATTACACCACACCCTTGTGCATTTCACACACCCCCAGCACTGTAGCTGTCCTGGCCACACTGAGAGTAAGCATGTCAGGGTCATACACTATGTCATAGCGGACATGTTCAACAGTCCAACAGCTGATTCCTGTCTCTACAGCAGCTGTCCCATAACCCTCAACCTCCTTTGCTTTTCATTTCTCTTCTTTATGCATTTCTCATAGTTTGCTGATAAAATGCATCTTGAAATTGTATGTATATATTATTTTCCAAACATGTTGGTACACATTAATTAAAACACTACAGGGTTTGGAAAAGCAACATCAGAAAATAAAAGGCAAGAAGGTTTACAGTCTACAAAAGGAAGATGAAAAGGCACATCTTCATTCTAAACTCAAAGAGATTAAGTTAGTTTGGGGGTTACAGAAATCCTCCACTATGTTGTGTTGGTAATTTCCAAGGTGCAGGTGTAACACACTGAACACATGCACAGTAACTCTTCTTAACTTTGAAAAAGGGCAAAACATTTTATATAAACATACAGCTAATTTACTGCGATGTCATAGTTTCCACACATTAACACTGTATATTATCTTGTTAAAACTGAAAGTAATAAAAAATAAACAGCAGGGCAGATTGGTTTATCATTTTCTACAAAATACAGCAAGTTATCATGACACAAGATATAATACAGTAAAACCAGACACAATCATACCCACACTGGTGCTCTTCTATCTTTACTTACTCTTGTGCTATTCTTGTTACTATTTAAGAAACATTTCAGTAACCTTTCAGTTCATATCAAGTAATTAGTAAAAATATAAAAAACAAGGGTACAGCTAATTTCAGTTTATAATCTATTTTTCCACTTATTCACATCTATTCATTTAGCAGACACTTTTATCCAAAGCGACATACAACATTCCACATACGTGTTACATTGAGTTAGTGTTGGGTGTCTTGTTCAGGGACGCACCTGGTAGCTCGGCTGGGATTCACACCAGGCGACTTCTACATCCCAGCCTGATCTTCTACCCCTTGAGCCACCAGGACACCTCTTGGGTTTAATTACAAAACAGGCTCTGCCGTGTCATACACAGACAGTTCACACCAAACACATACAACTTTAACAGGAAATTAAGGAAAAAACATTCATGTTTAACGTCACGCGCCTGAGGTCAGAAGACGATTGCCCTCGTTTTCCATTTGGCTAGGCAACATTGTTTTCCTTGTCTTTGGTTCTTCTGTGTAAATTGGTGATGTTCTTCCAAACAAAAGCCCAGCCTATCCTGGAAGACTCCATGTCCAACAGCTTCATCCTTGACCTCATGCCGTGCTCTTTGGCCTTCAGCTTTCTATCTCACACTCTTCCTGTTGTAACTTTGTTAACATTCCTTGACTGTGCACCTCCCCTCCACCCCTAAAATCTTTCAAGATTAGCTTCACATTCTCCCCCTAAAGAGCTGCATTTCACAAGGACAGTATCCATACCTAAAACACAAACCTGAAGTGTTGCAGAGCACCACGCATGTGTTCAGCAGTCAGTGTAGTGATAACAGGGTTTCTTTAATACCAATATAAAAATAGCTTTAATTCTAATACATTCTGTTGAAAATAGCAACAATGAGACAGGGTCTGAGCATAACGGTAAGGCAGTGCTCTACTAATCAGGGGCATACAAACTCTAATAAGTAGCCTTCAGTTTTCAAATTTGTATGTATTGCCCCCTCCAGGACAAACACAGTGAGAGAGAACGCCATATCAGGTATAAGTGACCAATCAGAACCCATCCCCGGCGTAATCCTGACTCCAAACAGATAGGGGGTGTACTGGCAATGTCTTTGTCCACAGGAGTACTTTCTCCACAGAAGCTGTCGTTTCCATCAGCGCCCACCCTGAATGTGGCGTTCTGTCTTATCTCGTGTAGTAGACCCGGTAATAGACGCTTTTTGACCTCCAGAGCGAGTACGAGTTGTCAAATTTGAGCAGGTAGACTCCCCTGCTAGGGTACTGGTGACTCCCAGCATACACCTCCTCGTGGCAGTCCCGCCGAGATACTGGCACGATCTCATACACCTGGGCCTCACAGGTGCTGGTCTGGGCCATCTCACCCTGGTCTTCCCCTGTGACGAGGACAGCATGTTTGTCTACGTTCCAGCTACAACACAGACTTCACTGTGTGGCAGACCCCAACTGCTAACTCTATTCAGGATCAAAGAACAATTATGGTTGTTAAAATAGGTATGTTTGGTACAACTGAGGTGTGACATCTGGCGTAAACTCCCAGGACCTGTGCAGAAAATGTTAATGCTTTCTGCATAGTGAGCCATGCTATAATCATATGACCTGGAAATTATGTAATTTCACTTATTTACACCACTTTTCATGTAGTTTCTTCCCCACTATTTTCTGTACATAAGCATTAAGTGCGCTTAAAATTCCAGGCAAGGAATAATCTTAACTGCACCTCCAAGTGCTGGTGTATCTATTCGAATTACCAGAACGTCTAACAAAAGCTATGGCTTCCATAAACAGCTGTATAACTATTCAAACACAGCAGCAGCTATGTTCAGCTGTGTTCAGCTATGTTCAGCAGCTACAGCACGCATCATCAGGCTGCCATCCGAGTGGAGGAACTCACCTTCATCTTCACTGGATTCGCTCACGTGCCGGCTCACAGCCACGTCTGTCGAGCCCATCCACTCGAAGTTGACACCGAAACCGATGTCATAGTGGTCGGTGGCGAACTCCCAGAAGATGTGGGAGCCCTTCTGGTGCGTGGGCACACGCACCGTCACCACCTCGCCGCGGCCCACGGTGATCACCGAGTCAGCATCCTGCCGGATTTTCTCCTTGAAGTCCTTGATTTGGGGTCGCATCCACATGGAGGGCGTTGCAATCACTGGTGGCAGGACTGCAGTGCCAGAGTACAGGCTCAGAAGCTAGCAGTAACTAACAGCAACACATATTCAGAAAAACCAGTGCTCTGCAGCCATATATCCAAGTGAAGTATGGAAAGTCCTGCACAGTATGACCACACCGCATCTCACCCATGAATAAGGGTGCAAGTGTGTCACTGTAATAATACACTCTTAGCACTATATGTTTTATATGAGATGGGCGGGTATTTTGTACTGTGTGTACCGTTTTTCACAGCACACTTTCCTAAACATGTTCTGGGTAATATACACTGGATAAGCAGTTAGTGAACATGGATTCACAGATGGTTCTCTTGGGGGCTGTCAGCTATGATCTTTTTTACTTTTAGAAATTGTTCACCCTTTCCACAGCAAAACCGATCTGACCTATTTTTTATTGTCACCGATTTCTGAACATTACTGTACTGGAGATGAACAAGAAAACTCTTAAAAGTCTCCTCCCATTAAAAGGAGTCAAATCAACGATTAGATTTTTTGTAAGTCAGCATGGACCTACTTGAGGCTCTGGTGCTGTTTTCTGTCAGTTCCTCTGTAGTCTCTGGTTCTGCCTCCTTGTCCGGGCTCCCGATGGGCGTGCCAGGCTGGCCATTCAGAGCGAGCCCATCCCCTGCCGCACTGAGTCTGGTGTCCCTGATCTCCAGCTCTGCAGTGAGCTCCTGCTGTTTCAGTAGGGCGTCCTACCAGCACAGATTTGCCATGTTACTACAGCTCATCAGTCACAGCCACGTACCCATAAGTGACCACAACACCAGCTTCATCATTCAGACAAAAGGAAATGCAACAACGTGTGCTGCTAGTGTGGCTAAGCTGGCTCCAGTGAGAGGTTTGCTGACCGTATCCCACAATCCCATGCGGGAGGCGCACCTGCTGCTGGGCCAGCTGCATCTGGTAGAGTTGCTGCATGTACTGCTGGTAGTGCTTCTCCTGCAGCTGGCAGATTAGCAGCTGCTGCTGCTCAGCACTGCTAGGATACTGCTGAGCAGCGTAGTGCTGGAAGTGCACCGCTGTCTGGGCGTTCAGGGCTGCCATGATCTGCTGCCTGTGTGGACGGACAGAGACGTGTTCTCAGCATGTGCAGACATTGGCTGAGACACAGTGTCACTAAGAGGGCAGAGCTCTCAGTCCCTGTGAAACGCAGGTTTAGTGAATGTGCTCTTAGAGTCACACCCCAGCGTCCTTCACATTAATGCCATACCCAACCTGCTCTGTACAAGGTGATATTCTAACCTTACACTCAGTTTGTTTTCTTGAAAAGCTGACACTTCTAGAATTGATGTTCTCTGTTTAAGTCTATAAATACAAAGTCTGTTTCAGTAAGCGACCTGCCGTTAGTCAGTAATTGTTCAGGAAAACCAAACTTCTGTCCATTTTCTGTCAGGCAATGAGTACTTCCAGACATCTTCAAAGCAATCCAGACATCTTTAAAAAAAGCCAAGTCACAGTCATGACGCTTAAGGATGGTTTGGCAGAGCTAATTGTGAGCCCCCCCCGCCCTCCCATTCCTCTCTTGGCTCACTTCTGTTGCTCCATGCACAGCCTCTCTTCCTCAGCGTGCCTCTTCTCCTCCTCTTCCCTTTTCAGCCTCTTCTCTTCCTCCCGCTTGAGCCGCTCCTCCTCGAGTCGCCGTCGCTCCCTCTCCTCTTCCTGTAGCCTCCGTCGCTCTTCTTCCTGCCTGCACAAAGTCAGTATACAATGGGGGACATTATTCTTTAGTGGAAAATGGCAGCCACTGCAGTACACAATCACCTCCCCCCGACTCGGCTCCATGACCTCAGAGGCTCTCCCCTACCTCCTCTTCTCCTGCTCCTCCCGCTCGATTGTGTGTGATGTGACATAAGGTGCGAATAAGTGACAGCATTTGTTCAGCAGCTTCACAAAGTTCAGCATGGCCTCGTGTTTGGCCATGTTGCCCAGGGAGGCCCACTCTTTCCTGCAGACACACACACACACACACACACACACACACAAATACACACAATACACTTTGTTAAAAAACAAAGCGCATGTTAGTGCATGCAACTGACCCCTGCATCGCTTGAATAGTATATGTACTAATTTTGGTGCCATCCCACTAATTACAATTACAGCAAGCTGTGGATAGGAAAACTTTAATTATAACCACCCTGTATATTACTGGTGTCTATTAAAACATTCAGACAAACATGTCAGAACTCTACTAAGTTTGTCCTGTGTACACACATGAACTATTTTCTAGTTATTTATAAAGGTGTTTTGGAACGTTATACACCAGGGTGTGCATACAACGAGGCTATTGACATGCTCTTCGAAAGCATGCTTTACAGAACCTCTACACATAATTTCCATTGTATCAAAGTGCAGAGTATGTATAAAGAACATGGATTTGAATTCCTAAACATAAAAGCAGACCCCTATTAGAAGTCCTGAAAGATAACAAAAATTTCAGAAGTCCTCAAAGATAACAAAAAATTTTTAAAAAGTACTTATATTTCTAATTTTGCAGCAGAACCATGAGGAAATGAGGGCTCAAAGCAGACTTGAGTTAGCAGAAAACATTACCTTCTGTCACTTCCAAGGACGTCAAAGAATCCCACATCCGGGCACACGCTGGGGTCGAACGGCCCCAGCGACACCTGTTTCTGGAGGGCAACAAGCCGAAGTTTCTCCTCGTATGTTGGGTGGAAGGCTTTACCCTGTTTTTCTTTTTGAGACGGGGGGAATTGCATTAGGTGAAGTAACAATACAAAGCTAATATCTACTGTTTTTTAAAAACTGGAAAAAAGTATTTTTTGTTGCCGGTTACAGTTTTGTTAAAACAAGCAAATAACCATAATAATAACACACCTGTTCATATACTGCTATGAAATATGCAGACTGTTTCCTTGGGGCATCTTATGTTCACTGTCACATTTCGGCCCTTTGCCTAACTCACTCCTGCAGTTCAAACCGACCGACCACTCCTGTTAAACTGGTAGTGAAGAGTCAACGGTCCTCATCTTTGAGTCTGACTCAAAGATGAGGACCGTTTGACTCTGATCTGTGGCGTTTTTGTAATTGACACATGAAGATATGCAAGGGTATTTAAAGGCAGCTGTTTTTCACTGTGCAAAGCATTATTTTCATAGCACATACTAAAGCTCTTATATGTACATGCTAGTTAACCAGACGAGCATTCTTCTACATCTTGAAAGCATGGAATGAGTTCATAATTTCTAAGGTGATGCGTGGCAACAAAAATGGTGTGAAAAGATAGTAAGGAAGAACAATCATGTTAAATGAAATGGAACAGAAGAAATATGCACTACAGTAGAAAGATATTGCTATAATCAGAGGCCGTAGTTCAAAATATATTAGTGACCACGGATTACAAAAATACGTTAAAACCGTAAACATACAAGACAAGAAGACATTAACATTGTTTTTCCTTCTAGTTTTCCTTTTCCCATATTTGCGAAAAGAACGACGTGTAGTTGATATAGAGGGTACAGCCATAGTCATTAGTCTGTTCGAGTCTGTATGAGTTTCTAATCCCATACAGTGGGCCTAGACTGAAGACAGGTGTCCAATGTGACACCAATGTCTACTGCTCATCAGTTAGAAAGCGCTTCGCGGAACAGCTGTGCTGCGCCCCCTGTTGTAGGCACGGAAAACTACATCAAGTTTGTTTTGTGCTGGACCTGAATTTGTTCTTAATTTGTTAATAATTTGTAAATTTTTATAATACACATACCACCTATGTAAAAAAAGAAAAGAAAATTAAGATCAGGTAGTCTCCAAAATTATATAATTTTAATTCATAATAAAATTTCTAATGCACTAACGTCTGCCTTGATACGTCAGTGTTGAAAATTATGCATAATTTCCAATTTAAGTAAAATAACATCTATAATTTAGTTAATATATTCTCTTCCAGTTATAATGTGGTAATGTGTGCTTACTCAGGAATAATTAACATTATATAATGTTTCACTGTGCAAAAAATACGGGGTGTCAAAGACAACGAAATGAAGTTAAAACAGTTTTTGTCTTTCCGTCAGTAACTGGTGGGGTATATTCCCTAAATAATCAACAACTCTAGTAAAACCTCCATCATGACACAGTCTTTTGTCAAAGCGTGTTTAATATACCGAATCGTATATCACTATCTTCCATTTACCAAATCAATCCCTAACGATTATTCCATTTAGCAAAACGAAATAATAATTCTGATTAATTGTACGAGTATTTAATAACAGTTACAATCTTATTACAAGTCAGAAACAAAAATATTAGCAGTGCTCGGCTTACTTTTATTTCAGTATCTTTACCTATCAATATTCCGTTGCAAGAAAAAAAAATGCAGATATCTAAAGGATCACGCCACATTTTATATCACATTAAAATAATAAACTGACAATAAGCTAATGTAGTTGGAAACATCAGAACCATGCATTACAAATAACTGCGATACAAATCTGATACAATCAGCCAACTACGATCTAAGATTTACTGCTCACCATAAGAAACTCCCAATTAATAGATAAGTGTATAAAAGCTAAGCTTTCCTGCGCCCTTAGGACAGGGAGGTGAGCACAGGAACCATGCCATACCTTTACAAAATGTGACTGCCAGTCTGTACAGCTCCTGGACTGTAAATCCCGGTTTCCTGTCCACAGCTCTTGCAGTTTCGCCCAGCTCTCCGTTTATTTCCTCGAACTGGCTCCAAACTTGGACACCGAGATCGGTGCGCTGAAGTTGCGGATTTTGCCCATTTTCTGGTTCAGGCTCGGGTTCCGGACTAAGAGTCAGACCATCAACAAGCACCTGAAGTGGTGCGGAGTCGCCCCTGCAGCGGTCTGTACCCCGCACCTCCATGGCCATCCTGACAGATGTCACACGGGGAAGGCACCCTCCTACTTCCCTGTTTATCTCTAAACGGAACTTCCGGGTGGTACATGCGGAGCTGTTGGGCGATCATGTGCAAACTCCTTATGATGTACAATAGAGTCCTAAGTATTATAATGAACACAGAGTGGGCTCCTGTGAACTGTATAACACTGAAGTGTATTCTCAACGGAAAATGTAAGGGAAATTAACTGTAAAATAATTTAACCTCAATTAATAGGTTCGATGCAATGTTGAAACTACTTAATACTTTACACATGTATTATTATTTTATTTTTTTTTTTTTTTTACAAATTTTCTTAGATTGACAAATCACTATTGTCACTTATACAATGTATATGTCATTACCTGGGTAGGTGTACATATTACAGGGAAAAAAAAAAAAAAGGCTAAGATCAAACTTTAAAAAATGTCAAAGTAAGACAATTGCTATAAAAGCTGAAATTTTAAAAGCCACACAAAATTCCGGACACAAGGTCATGCATGTAAATAAAAGCACGTATGGCACGTGCCGTTCAATCTAAGATAAAGTGACCAATAGCATCCGTGCCGTCCCGGGCCGAGCGGGGATTGGCCCGCTGAGCCAAGGACCTCTCTTTTAATAAATAGTTCTACCTTTTATTGTATGCTTTAATTCTTCCCTAAAGAAATAGATAGTCGTGTAAGCATTTCACTGCATGTCGTACTGTGTATGGTTATGTATGTGACAAATTTAAATAAATCAAAGCACTCTTTTTGTTAGCCGTTTCTCAACTCTGCAGTAAACACTGTTCTGAATTTCTGATACTAATGTAGACCTCACACACATAAACGGTACAAGAAAAAGAAAAAAGAATCCCTGAATCCCGTCTCAAGCAATTTCACCCATATACGGAATGCAACAACAGTCATTGGGGTCTCAGGGTCTTTAGATAAGGAAAAAAAAAAAAAAAAAGAACGATAAGACCAATTTAAAAATACGGACTTTAATGTTTGAAATATTTTTTCAAATACAGTGGTACCTCAACATACGAGTGCCCCCACTTGCGAGTAAATGGAGATGAGTGAAAATATTCGCTAAAAATGCTCCAACTTGCGAGCAAACACTCGAGTTACGAGAGCTGTATACATGCGTATTGGGCAAAACGATGATACGAGCGAGACTCCGAGTACGAGTAAAAACTTGTAAAAACTCGCTCAACATACAAGCGATTAGCTGTGACTTGCAAGTACCTGCCTGTTTGAACAAGCTGAGGACGAGAGCGTGGGTACGCCCAGGAAGATGGATACCCTGCTAAGGTTAGTACTACTAAAAAGACTAAGGACACAATTACCATAGAAATTAAGGAGATCATAGAAAAACGATCATGGTGTACATGTGGTTGATCTCGCAAGGATATATGGTCGGTCGACATCGACGATCGAATTTCATTGATTTGTCTTTTATATTTAGCATTGTTATTTGTTATGAAAATTACTATAATTTTGCATAAAACACCAAGTTAACTGATTTTTATATTAACATTTTTGGGGGCATAGAAAAGATTAATGGGATTTCCATTATTTTATTAATTATAAAAAATTGTTTTGAGTTTTTCGCATTACCAGTAACCTTCTGGAAAAATTTAACTCACAAGTGGAGGTACCACTGTACACAGCTTACGTTTTCTTGGTGGTTATTCAAATGGCTTCTCTTGAATTACCATTTATAAATACCAAGGACACTTGGCTTTTCTTTAGGTAAATAATTTTATATGCAAGTAATAAATTCTGCATTTAAACATTCAAATATAGGCATCAGTCCAATATTTGCTGTAATAGCAAAAAAAGTTTTTATAACCATTTACAAAATTTGTAAAAAATTTAATATTCTTACTTACATTAATATCAAACCACTCTGTAAACGTCAGCATTTAAAATGTTTAACTGTACTGGGTAGGAAGCACAATATATTAATGCTAAAATGTAAATGGAGATATTTAACAATCTGCAAGATACCAACTTAACCATCTGCATAATGTTTAACCAATGTTTTCAAGTACGCTCAATGTAACAAAACTTTAAAAGTGCATATTTTTAAATGCTGTCCTGCTCAACACCAACAAATAAATCTAAATTCTTACCATGCAAAGTCATTAACATGTTGGTAGTACGCTGTCACATTTTCACTAAAATGTACAACTGTGATCAAATCTGACATTTGAACTGGGTGACAAGCTCTGCTCTATTTTATACACACACACACACACACACACACTCAGATGCTGTTCGTGTTGTTTGCCGCAAATGCATGAAGGTTTCCTGTGTGACTCAGGCCACTCTGAATGTGTGCTATGTGGATCTCCACATTATTCCGAAAACAACTGGAGAAAAAAAATAAAAAATACTTGCATTAAAACATTTTTAAATAATTACTTTTCATGAGTCCAAATTATCAGAGGGAGGGAAAAAAAAATAAAAAAAAAAAATACAAAGAACTTTAGGTTCATTCTTACCTAGCATTGGAACCATCTATTGAGCTTCTGATGTCACTGAGGTTGTCCGTCAAAGATTTTAACTGAAATGAATTAAAGTCCTTTTTCCCAGCTAAAAACTAAAAAGGGATGCTGATTAATTTCACTGAGCATTAGTAACAGTCAGTGGGGAGAGGGGGGGCACACTTTATACATGAAACAAGACAAATGCAACTGTGATGACAACAAAGTCTGGAACATTTCTTACACTAGTGCTACTCAGGTTGTGTTTAGAAGTGCACACACAAGGTCACATGCACTGTAGACACCTGCAAGCACGATCATGTGCAGGTCTGGTATTACAGTGCACCTACCTTGATCTGCAACAACAACGTGGTGAGGCTGGAGATGAGCTGGGTGAGGTTCTGGTTCTGGATGCAGGGCTGGCCACTGGGCAGTGTGTTGGCCCGCTGCACCATCTCCTGGGCCTTGTCCTCGCAGACACACCGCAGGTCAGCAAACCGCTCACCCAGCTGTGTTCCCTGGTCAGCAGCCAGCTAAGGAAAATCCCAAATTGCTCATGTTACAGGTGTCTGTGTGCCATGCTGGACAAAGTGCATATTTACTCAGGGGGCTGTTTGACTTTGCATCTGTACACACAGTCACTGTTCACAGGTACTAAGCTTAAATGCCACACATGCAGAAAGGGTTCCATCTGTCAGCCATACATAAACACTTGTGTTGTCTATTATGTGCTATACCAGAACAGCAGATGTGCACTTGAGTGGTGTGCTTACTTCGGCACAGTTGTGCTGTATGTCGTGTAGGACGTTATTCAGGCCCCGATTCAGCTGCTCCAGGTCCAGCACTACAGCGGCATATTTCTTCTGAAATGCAAACTCTATGGGCATCGAGTATGACTTCTGAGAAGAAATAAAATGATAGACTTTCAGCTATAACAAATCAAAGCATAAGCAGGTGAGGGGGGGGGGGGTGGGGGGAAACAAA
>JABJVR010041662.1:0-31490 GCA_025773905.1 Chitala chitala
TGGGTTGGCGCCCTGCCCTGGGTGTCCCCTGCCCTGCGCCCTATGGGCTCCAGGTTTCCCCGTGACCCTCACCAGGAGTAAGTGGTTAAGATAATGGATGGATGGCTTAGTGCTCAAAAAAGTCTTGAAATGACATGAAACCATACTTAACTACATACTGCAAGTAATTGTTTCATGATTTAAAAATATGTAGTTATTCTCTAATGGATAAATAAGACAAAAAGGGGGGGTGATTTTAGGGTCACTACAATGCCTGAATATGAAATGTAATTGTTGTCATTGTACTTTCCGTTAATTAAAACTGGCCTTCTGTGACACAAATATAACCACACATACATCTTGCTAGTTTACATTCATGGCCCACAAAAGATAAAAGTGTTCTGTACATCAAAGAAATTCTACTAAAATAAATAAATGTGTTATCGCGGGGAGAGTGACACCGCTGTACAGTACAAAATGGGTCATGCCCACGTGCATTTTTTACAAGGTGGTTAGCTCTGAATCTTTCATGTTATTACATTAAAGAGTTAGAATTCTGTTCACGTTGTTACTTATACTCCAGGTAGAGTAAAGAATAAAGTATAAAGAGTCTTCTAATATACTCAAAAACAGAGGAGTCTTCTAATATGCTTCAAAAACAGAGGAACCCAGAGCCGAGGCGACTCTACCCACCGCTGTTCGGATCCAGTTGGCAAAGCGCAGTACGGCGTGTCCACTTTACATTTAAAAAGCGTAAGAGGGATAAAGTGTCTCACAAAGAGTTGAGCAGGGAAATCAGTCAAGACGTACATTTTAGTCTTTCACCCTCACTTATATCGTTCCTTATTTGGTCCCGTATCTGTGGTCTCGCACAGATACGATGTACATTTCATTCACAAAGCCGTAACGTGCAGCCGTGTAATGAAGCCTACAGCGACGCCTGCGAGACGCGTGCAGCTTTTAAAGGTTATCGTGAACATGTGCACAAAACAGGGAGGTTACCCCCCACGTTACTAACCCAGCGGTATCGCACTTTACAGCTGAGGGTCAGCATTCCTGAATTACCAGGACAGCGGATTCACAAAGCCAATGGGTGTTTGAGAGCAAGAAAGTCAACGAGGGACAAGGAAGCAGGGCTGCCAACTCTCACGCATTGAGTGTGAGATACACACATTTGCCTGTCTTCACATGCTTTCACGCCATACCTCCGATTTCTCACGCAAACAACCACCTTCAGCACCGCCAGCGCCCCGGGACTACAACCGTAGCCCCCACAACCACCTTCAACACCGCCGCCCGCCCCCGGACTGGAACTTTAGTCCACCCAACGCCACCCCCGCCGGTCGGACACCACATCTCCCAAAATCTCACTCCGACGTTTTTTTTTACAAAAGTTGGCAGCCCTGAGGAAGAGAAGACGAATGGCAGCAAAGCAGCTATGGTGAACCTAAGTGGGCCAAGGAGGAAGACTTGTGTACGATTTGGCTTGTCATTTTTGTCCACTTGGTAAAAAGTGAGTCAGAATGAGAAGGCACAACCCAACCAGCATTGGGCTGTTATCAGGTTATTAATCACACGTACTAACGATTCAATTAAGGTTCTGCATGCATCTTAAAACTTTATCAGTCAGAAGGTCATTGTGAGGTGTTAGCTTTGGTGTGGTGAATTCCAAACCTTATGCAAATGGCAATTCCTCGTTTTGAATCCCTCCTCTTTTCTGGTCCTGTTGTTGTCTTTGTTTCAAGCTGACTTTCTGGAAACTCAGCTCCTGTTTTTTTTTTTTTTTTAAGAAATTCAGATTTTTGGATTGCAGATTTAGACTTTTGGCTTTGCGCTAAAGATTTTTGCTTTGTGCTCAGTTTCCCTGTAGTCTTTCTTCACTGCATCATGTACTTAATGTCAGCTGTGGAAAATGTAAAAATAACCTGTGCCATACAAGTCACATAATGTTAATTGCTAATTTATTCTGGTTAACGTTTCTCCGGCATCAGCAGATACAAAGTGAAAGGACTGCCATTGGTGGTTTTCTGATTACGCTTTCAGGATCATCAGGGATCTTGTACAAAGAGATCACAGGTACTAAGTACCAAAAGCATGAAGACACGCAACATGCATGATTTCAGACAGTGCATGGGCAGGCTGTGCTTCTATAGCAACAGCCTAAGTAGAATGTCCACCAGTTCCAGAATCAGGAAATTAATTCTGAAAGGCCATGGGGTTGGCGGTTACCGTATGAATTCTGAAAGGCCATGGGGTTGGCGGTTACCGTATGAATTCTGAAAGGCCATGGGGTTGGCGGTTACCGTATTAGCGAAGAACACCGCATTTGAAATGGAAATGAAAATATACATGAAAATACACCCACAGCACAAAAGCAACTAGACTTATCAGGAATAAAATGTCAGTAAAACTTTGGCCTGGCTATTAACTTTACTGTGTTCCAATAATGTAAAGATTAGGCCCTAAAGTGAAAATGGAAAAAAAAAATGTAATTAAAATGTTGCCTCATCCAGTACTAGAAAATAAGGTTAAATATTTCACTTGCTTGCCCACTTTTTAGCCTGCTTTATTACACTGCTTTCTCTTACTAATTTCTTTTTACAGCCCTTTTCCATTGTTAGTTCTTATCTGAACTGAAGCTACCGCTTATTGTGTCCAGTGATACAGGTCTTACATAAAAGGCGAGGAGAAAAAAAAACTCACTTGGAAGCTGAGGACTCCAAGCACTGTAAAAATAAATAAATAAATAAATAAATAAATAATGAAATACCACAATGATCCTGAGACTTGACTGAAGGATCCACAATTCAGACTTCACGTTTGACTCTTAGACCTCAAGGATTTTCATGAGACATGAATCGGTGGAATAAATCACAACTGTCCTCTTGCCTGGCAGGGGATAGATGCCTTCTGCTTGTTAAGTAATTAAAAACGACACACGCCACACAAAACTAAACAGGCTGTCTATTTTAAATCAAAACAATAACTTGCATTACAGTCTGACGGCACATTGTTTTAATACACACGCACACACACAGCAGAAACTCAATTATCTGTCACTCTTTTATCCATCAGTTTCAATTAACCGCCAGGGTCAGGAGACTGTGTTGACAACATTTTATAGCGTTTCTTTTCTTATATTGCAAATACACGGCAGAAAAACGTGAACATGTAGTGTTGGGATTATCGCAAAAAATGGAAATCATTAAACGTTTACGAAGAGGTGAAAGTGCTGCAAGTATTGGTCCAATTTACGGAATAAAAACAACAGAGCATGATGCCGACAAAACTGAAAAACGTGTCAAAAATGGAAACGACTGATGGTGATGTTAAAGAACACAAAACAATGAAGCTTGCTAAGAATGGCCAGTTGGATATCTACACAAATATTACTTTGACGCAGACTATGAGGTATTGCTTCACGAAAAGCATGTGGAGTCCTAAAACAACAAAAGCTAACTTTTTTTTTAAATAAATGATGTCACTGTATATGTACTAATGTACTGTATTAGAATGTTAGTTATGTTGTATAATTAAGTACAGCACTGTACACGATTATCTTTTAAACTAATTGACTGTGTTGCTAGGGCCCCTATTAAATGTATATATTCTGTTATCTATTCAAATATAATGATGGATCATTGAGGTTGTACTGTTCTACTGTTTATATATATATATATAAATAATAATGTAATATAGACATTTGATTTTTCATGAATATACCTGAACCATCACAAGAACATCACCACAAGCCACAAAGACCAAGAGCAGACATCAAACAAATTGGTCTCACAAATCAGACACAGCATCCACCTCTCAAAGATGTTCCTTCAAAAAACTGAAAAAGGCTCTGCAGACCAATATACTACGCACTGGGACCACAAAACACTGTAAGAAGTGCTAGTTATTGTCATTGAGTACATATAGACGTTACACATTCATGTTAAAACTAACCAGTTGTACGTATTTAATCCATCCCCTGGGGGAGCTTTTGGGCAGCTTTCATTCAGCACCTGGGAAGTTAGCTCAGTGTGTTGCCAAGGACACCCCTGGCGGCTTGGGCAGGATTCCAAATTTCCCATTAAAAAAAACCTGCAGGAAAACTGGACAGTTTTCTTCTTTATTTTGGGCTAGCACTCATGTGTACATTCCCTCCAACTGTGCATGTGTGTGTACACACACACATACCCACACACAAATATTTGCGCGCACGCACACACACATACCCACACACAAATATGCACACACACACATACGTTCCCACAGACAAAAACCCACACACACACACACACACACACACACACACACACACACACACACATTCCCACACACACACATACCTCCACACAATGAAAGACCATTCCAAAAATAAGGTGGCAAACAATGAACAGCCACAAGAAAGTTTACAGGAATCATGACCATGCATTTCTCCTGCAGATCATGAACGGACTCAATTTTAAATGTGGAAATGGAAAGGACAACCGTCACATTGCAGGTTTGAGTTCTGAGAGGACTGGGCGGGAAGTGAGGGGTGACATGCTATTATTTCTTTGTAGAGACTGCAGGTTCATTTAATTTAACCAGGAAACACAATGTATTGGATTTCTCTTCAGGTCTGTTTAGGGAGGAATATCGGAGAACCAATGTTGGGGGCGACTTGACACACATGTGGGCTGGTAAACAGTGAATGTAATAAGCTGCCTTCACAGCCATTTCCCTAAATCTGTCCAGGTTTCTGCAAAACCAGGAGGGGGGTGGTGAAAAGCTCCCTGCCAGACAACCTGGCAAGCTGGTGGGTGAACGAGGATGTGAAATCTAGGACAGAATGCACTAACACAATTTTGAACTGCCTGCCTAACCAGACAACTGGAGAACAGTGTCCAATAGTGTTCCTTCCCTCAATAAAGGATTTTAAAAAATTATTTCACAACATAAAATATCATAAATCTGTTTACTGCATCAGTGGCACAAGGTAAACCGGGATCTTTCACAAAGAATGCATGTAGCTGTTGACAAGGTATAAAAACAGCCTTTTACAGATAATGACTATAATATGTCTGTGTCCTTGTAGGACAAAACGGATGCTTCATAAGAGATCCTAATATGCATAAACAGGAGAGACATGAAAAACTGAAGTTGCTATAACTCCTATCTGGAGACACTGCAACTCGAATCCATAAGGCAGCTGGCATGTCAGAGTATGTGTGAGAAAACAGGGACATGTTCACCTTCATCACCTGTCCCAAAACGACAGAAAGCACTTCATTAGCATATCCAGACAGAACAGGTATTCTCAGGTGGAACGGTTCACAGCTCCTAATCTCAGTCCTAAACAACAGATAAGCACGCACCTCCGATCTGCGTCTACCCAAAATGCACTGCCAGGTCCCAATAGCCAATTGAACTTTCACATTTCAGCTAAAAGGTCCTTGGGAAAGTCCCTGAAGTGGCACCCTCATTGATGGCGCATTCCCTGTATAGAGCAAGTATCAAACAGCAAAGGAGATGTGGACACATAAGTAGTGAAGCTTTCCTCTCCTTACATACAAGACACACAGAATTCCTGCTTCGTTGTCTTCTCTGAGGACCCAAGAGCTCTGAGGAGCAGCTCCTCACCACAGCTCATCCTACTACCTGCTCACACTGGCTCCACGAGAAATAGCTACAGTCACCTCACCGCGGCTACTGCCGATGGCAGAGAAACGACATTCAGAAAGCACGCCGAAACGTACAGCAAATTAATTAAAATGGCTTTGTATACGTTTACCTCTCTCATATGTAGAGACTGATAAACTCTAAATTTTGGCATGTATTCTGAAACCCCGATGAAAAAAATTATTTAATCAGGCCAAGAGCTTTGGTTAAAACATAGTTTAAGGTTACATCAAAATCTGTGCACTGCATCTGAAAACATTTCTGATCATGTCAAAAGCTAAGTCATTGATTTTAAGAATGGCAGTAGGAATAACTGCCACAATGACAGTACTGAGCTAAAGTACAACAAATATCACAGGAGCAAATGTGCATAATCCATATCTGATCTTCTTCTACCCTACTTCTAAAAATAAAACAGATATCCAATTTCATACATGTCATTCATCTACTTTAAAAGGCAGTAGTGGTTAATTGCTATAATCCAAGCAACTGTTCTATAATTCTCTCCAGTATAAACGCCTTCAAGAAAAAGGCAGTGAACTAGACTTCCATTTTCAAAAAGTAATTTCCTCACCATAGAAAAGACTATTAAACAGCAAAGCCATCCCTCTTCTTCTATTTCAGGAGAAGTTAAACTTTTCTTATTGTTATCTCGCTCTCAGGCTCCGGCTAAAAGAAAGAAATAAATTATTGTAGGTTTATTTCACCACGTCTTTTTGACAAGGGACTATTAATTTACAGCATCTGTGAAAAAGAGAACGAAGGAAAAACAAAAGCTCAGGGGGTCTCCTGGGCTTGGTGGCTAAAGGTATGGGAGTGGATATCCTCCTATAAGGGGGGAGAAGGAGACAAACAGGGAAAGGGAGACAGAGAGAGAGCAACAGGGAGAGACAGGGGGAGAGAGAGAGGGAGGGAGAGAGCGGGAGAAAGAGAGAGAGACAGAGAGAGAGAGAGTGAGAGAGAGAGGGAAAGAGAGGAGTCAGAAAGAGAGAGAGACAGACAGAGAGCGAGAGAGAGACAGAGAGAGAAGGAGTTGGAGAGAGAGAGAGAAGGAGTCGGACAGAAAGAGAGAGATGGAGAGAAAGGGTGAGAGAGGGGAGAGAGAGGAGTCGGAAAGAGAGAAAGACAGAGACAGAGAGGGACAGAGAGCAAGGCATATATTTAAATAAATATTGTAATTAGATGTAAAAATGCACACCCTGTTGTCTGCAGAATGTGAGGTTTATGTGTGTGTATGTGTGTGTGTGTGTGTCTGTCTGTCTGTGTGTGAGAGAGAGAAGGAAAGACAGCCAGAGATGGACAGGAAGAGTGAGAAAGCGAGAGACAGAGGGATACACAGAGAGAGAGAAAGAGTGTGACTCAGGTTCGATAGATAAATGTGTTTAACCACTGAAGCACTGAAGCAGTAAGACTTCATGCCTAACAAAGGTGTGAGAGTGAGCATGTTTACAGGAACAATACATCTTGTGTTTTCTTTCACCAGTTTTTTTCATTAGCAGAGACAAAGAAGGCTACAAAATATCCATTTGTAGCCTTCTTTGTCTCTGCTAATGAAAAAACCAGAATGCACTAACACAATTTTGAACTGCCTGCCATATGCTCATAACACACACAATCATGTGGTCACCTCCCCTTCTCATAAACCCATCGCACTCACATGATCATGTGATCAACACCACCCGAGATGAGCACAGTCTTCTGCCAAACTCTCCCAAGGTGGTACCAGTCACTGCTTGGAGTAGGACAAAGAGCAATGAGTTGCTAAGCTGTGGGAGACAGCTCATAATATTTACCCAACACAAAGGGGAAAATTCACATTATGGTTCAGAGAAAAAATGCATTCTCAGCTCACGCTGAGCATAGCAATCTTCCTTTACAGGCTGTTAAAGGGTATTGATAATACCTTACAGCATATTGCAGCCTTTCTTTAAACTATCAAGAGTCCATCGGATTCAGAGTGCTCTATATTACGAGATGTAAGCAGGAGTACCCACCGACCCATTAAGCACACCGGGCTCCTGACAAACAGATAAAGGCTATTGATCAGGAATTCAGATTACCGGCAAGTGGCTATTGCTCACATCTAAGGAAAGGTACGCTGATGTGACACGTGTGCTGGCACCCGTCGTCTTTACACCCCCTTCGCTGTGGCTGTCGGTGATGGGCTGGGCAGATCAAAGAGAAAGCCCAGCTGCACGGAAAGACGGGGGCTTTACCAGAAAGGTGTCAGAACCAAAACAAGAAGAAATGCAGCTTCCACAGAAATGACAGGGCTTTTTTTGCAACACTGTTTTCTTTTCTTTTTTTAAGCAATGGCTGTGGAATACATACCGAAATATAAAGAAGTAAGATAATGTAGATGGGTGATATTTTAGCAAATTTAAACCATCTCAGGTTGCAAGCATTGCTTACACTTTACAATTATAATCTGTTCCTGCCCCCTTGTTTTCCCTAAATTATTAACCGAGACCAATAGCATGCCCACAGTGTCTGGGCAGCCCGTTGACTGGTCAGTCTTGGACACTAACAGGTATTTTTTCTCCCCACGGTATTGGCTCCTCTATATTGTCATCTGGCTTTTTAACTCAATTTTACTCAGTATACACACGTGTAATGGACTGCACATTCCTGTCAACTGCCTTTGTCTGTGCGTTGCGTTAAAAAAAGCCACAATGTCACCTCTTCAATTATGAACACATCAGTCACCATTAGCCTTGACAATCTTCTAACCCATGCCACAATGGAACGAAGACCTGCACTGCTTTATGGTAATCAAAGACATTGACCTGCATTCTTGAGTGTGTCACGCACACAGCTTCAGAAGAAAGTATTGCGGCAACATCATGAGCAAATGAACAGCGTGAAGGGGGAGAGAGAGCCCTTCCCACTGGCCGTTGCTGCAATCCCCTGTTCCTCGTGCTCTCCCTGCCCCACCCCCTCGTCGCACCCCCCCACCACCACCACCCTTCGTTTCCACTCAGCTTCCTCACTACTCGAGGGCCACACAACCTGCCTCAAGAGTGACAGGCCTTTTAAGCCAAGCATCAGCTTGGGCCTACATTTATCCCCCTCTCTCTCTTTCTCTCTCTCTCTCTCACACACACACACACACACACAAACCTCACATTCTGCAGACAACAGGGTGTGCATTTTACATTTCATTACAATATTTTTTACTTGCATCTTTGGGCCAGCACTGCTATACTCTTGTGAACCTGAACAATGTGACAGTAAAAAGGACAGTGAGAAGCTACGTAGCGTTAGCAAGCAAAATGGGCACCATGGCAACACAAACACAATAAACCCATTAGTTTCACTCAAACCACCAACCTCTGTTTATCTGCTTATATACATGACATGAACCAGATCGTTTTCCCCTTCCTCTGGTTTACTCCTTGGACTGGTTGCATGTTTGAGGACCACTGAGAAAGCTGCACAGATATACTCCATACAATAGGTCTGAGGCACAAGGTAAAGACGTGTGCTAAAGGCAGTCTCTCTTGGCAACTCGGTAAGGAGATCATGATTACAATTCATTTTATCGAAATCTCTTCAATTAACCCACAGCTATAAATAAACGAGCCCTCAATTTAAGAAGGAACTTGAGAGGAGTGGAGCAGGACTGTATATTCTGATCGTAACATATGCACATAAGCTGCTTATGAGATGTGGCATTGGGCTGGCCAACGTGTGATTGTGGCTACACATTTAGGCAGTGCTTTAGGTGGTCTAAGTATTGAGATGATAATAAAAAAAATGATCACAATAGTGTTTCCAAGGCGTTTTTTTATAGCTACTGATGCCTGTGGTAGTCTTACAAATATCTCAACATTTCATGCAAAAAGTAAATACATAAAGCATTCCTGTGCAGAGCACTTGAAAATTAAAAACGTTGGGACTGACTTTTGGAGAGACAGCCGGCATCTGAGGACGTACTGTAATGCTGGAAAAAAATGCACAAATTGTCACCAAGAAAACAATTTAAAGCCTCGGCACAGCACACGGCCTCGCTGTTCCGGCTTTCGACTCTCCTCAGGATTTACAAACCGTGCAGCTAGACTTCAGACAACTGTTTTTTTTTTGCCTTTTAATTGCTGGTTCCTAATATTCAGGGTATCAGATGAATGCCAAATAAAAAGACATTTACTCTTTAGATATTAAAATCACAGCCTTTCACAAGTTGCTATAACACCACAGCACAAGATTAATATATAAATAATTTACCAAAAATAAAACAGTAGTGACACCACTGTTTCTTATGCAGTCAGGTTTCCATATTCACAGAATCTGTACTGGCAGATTCATGTCTGTGTGGTGACAGTCACAAATTCATTGTGCTAAAAATTTGGCTGCTGCAGGCTTCATTCACCAGGGGGTGGTGAGGCACATGTGGCTTTAGTCTCGTGTTGGATGGTATCAGAGTAGGACATCCTGGCATCTTTGCATGTGTGTATGCGTTAGGCTACTTATGCTTAGAACATTTCTGTGCTTGTATGAATACCCACAGTTCTAAACAAAGAGCATCTAGTGATGGACAAATACCAACAAGGGCCAAGAAAATGATGACTCTGAATGAGAAAGCTTTTAAATTCATTTCTGTTCATTGTAAATGGTGCCAAAAGTGTTTAGACATACTTAAAAAACACCTGGGGGCTACTTGGGCAAGAGCACAAAACTTCATGAAATTTAATTTTTTGTGGGAAGTGTTGATGCATGACCCCCTCAAATGCAGACACTCAACTGCATTGTCGAGTGTCTGCATAAACGCAGTTTGGCGCTACCTGTTGGCACATGCGTGGCTCCGTTTGGCCACTGGTCTAACACTAAACCCAATAAAAAGAACAATCTTTAAATGTTTATGCCACACTTTCTTTCATTAGCGATAAAAAGCCTGTGACAAATGGCATGTTATAACCTTTACTACTTTGCTCCTGTTCATTTATGTCACCTTACGTCTTGTCGAGTACAGCGTTCAGTCGTGGTGCTAATCCACAGGCCCCAAGGCGCGGGGTCAAGGGCCCGCAGGGCGCTGCGGCAGTCAGAAGTGCTAAAAGCATGGAGTGGCAAGGACACTTGGGGCCCGCCGTGACGGTGATCATTCACTTATAATGCAAAAGTATCGATACAACCCCGAGCGCATCCTAGCAAATTTCACGCTTCACAGGTGCATCGATTATCTGGGAATTGTTTGCTAGGAAGAAGCCACCAGGGCTGTTAATAAGATTAAAGCTATCCTTAAGGAAATAGATTCTCAACGACAAGTTCATAAACTACTGCCAGTCAGTGAAGGTACACTTGGAGTGTGACCCTGTAGGGGCATATTGGCAGAAGGTCCAAGAGGGTGCAGATAGCACCGGTTCTCGCAACGGCAGCAATCCGTGTCCTTAGTGAGTCCGTGTGTCTGATTTCATATGCTGCAGACAATGGTGGCAACCTATCCAGTCCAGCTTCAAAAGATAAGAGTTCCAGTGCAGCACAGTGCTCATGCTATTTAAATGTTAATGTCCAAAATATTCTGCAGACTCTTGCCTGTATATTATGTATATTGACAGTAGAGGTCTGAAGATCAGATGCCGTTACATCAGATTGTCCTCTGTGATGATTCAGATAGCTTCCATAATCCTATACACCTCCCTGTCAAATCAATTTATTACTATACTGAAAGGTATTTCATCTACATATTCAGCGAAAATTGCAAAAAAATTGTGATTCAGTCCAGGAAAATCAACAAAAGCAAACACTTTACTGGGTAGAAACGCTATTAAAAAAAACTAACACATTCTCAACAATTTTTAAAAAATTGGGGGGGGGGCATTTCCAAACAAGTGTTGCAGTCAAGTTAAAACATTTTACACCAGTGCCAAATGTTAAACTGCATTGTTTGTTGTATGTAAATCAACAGCTGTGACTGAACAGTCCATGATAAGGTATACAATAAGCAACTCCTCGTTCAAGGTACTCTGAAGGACACATAACACGCTACACAAAGGTGAACATTACGCAGCTGTTGAGTGCGTTTTCACTATCCAGCAACAAATATTTCAATTCAAGTGACGCAATTGTGGTGACAAACTTACAATACTGTGTTGAGTTCACCTAATCTGATCTGCAAAATGGCCACGGCGGCAGTTTATGGAAACATGTAACGTCTGTGACGGGTTCAGACACTGACTTACTTTCATCCAAGCAACTGAAGCACATAACTGCACAAAATAAAAAAAAAATTAAATACATATCCTAAGAAAAGATAACAAATAAAATTTGTACTACAGTGTACTACAAGAAAGTGTACTGCATCCATAGGCGATGACAGCAGGTCATGCTGTTCTCCACACACGTGAACTCCACACGCATGTACCATGTTCACTGCACCATAATCGTAACCTTGGTGATGCCTCATTGTCAGGCTGCTCTTCTCCAAGAAGCATCAAGTAATACCACACACACACACACACACACACACACACACACACATACATACAAACAAACACTAAGGACAGGATGGAGTCTCACACACACACACACACACACACACATGAACACTAAGGGCAGGATGGCATCTCACACACACACACACCCCACAAACACCCACTCACTCACACACACACAACCAAACACTAAGGGCAGGATGGCATCTCACACATACACATAAACTCTAAGGGCAGGATGGAGTCTCAAACACACACACACACACACACACACACACACACACACACATACAAACACACCAATCACAAACACACTCTACCTAATATTCTATAAAATATCATGTTCAAGAAATGATTTTCCAAAAAATTTTTTTTGCCATTTCCTTAAGTTACCAAGGGGCTTAAAAACAAAACCAAAATCTGTAAACATTTCAGTTGTGTTTTCTGTTTAATGATATTCAAATTAAGGAAAGAGAAACATCATAAACAGCATTTCTTGAACACTTTGATGTCAAAAGAAAAAATAACTCAACATAAGAAGAGGGTGGCAACAATTATGGACAATATATTACTGAATAAATTTGATTTTGGTTCTAAATCAGTTTCTGCCTACCCACCATGTAGCGCTTGATTACTTTAGAAAGTTATAAAAAGACATTTAGGAGTTAAATAAGATTGCAGAATTTTGATGTATGGGTCAAAATTATTAGGTTTAATTTTATTTGTACAGAAGTAGATTATCATGAACTGAAAAAATTCAACTTACAAAATGAAATCTGAGAAACTTCTATTTACTCAAAATTACGAGCTGTATTTAAAAGACACACATTAGCACAACAAGAATTTATATAAGAAAAAGTAATTGACTGTTAATGCACAGCAAATAGTAACCTTGGCAGTCTGGTGTTTAATTAAAGAAACCTGTGTAAAAACTATTCATTACCTGTATTTTCCCAGCAATTAGTATAATCTCCTAATTGTCGCCATTATCGGATTCAGTTATTCATGTATAGTGCCTTGGTGACCCATTTATTCAACTGAAATTGCTCCATTACAGCACACCGAGTTTGCTATTACACAGCAATGCTCTTCATACAATCCAGACTGCAGAATGACATATGATGTTCCGGTGCACAACTGCAAATATATTCAGAAACACTAAGGTCATCCATAAAATAGACTTCATACATATTCATACTGTCTATGTTTATCCAAATTGCATTTCTTCTCCAATGGTAACAGCAAGCCCGACTGAAATGTAAACAGGAGAAAAAAAATGCAAGTCTGTATTACAAACACTACAAAACAAATCACTGGCCTGTACCTCAATTTTAAATAACAAAAAGACACAGTCGAGCATTTCTGAGCCTGCTGTATGGCTGCAAAAACTAAGAAAATAACAAATATTAACATTTTGACTGATGACTGCAAGCTCACTGCTCCCACATAAAAGCAGGATGGAGCAGTTAAAGAGCACTGAAGGTACACTGACATGGACTGCCTATTCATTCATACGTGTGTGTCTGTGTGTGTGTGTGTGTGTGTGTGTGTGCGCGTGTGTGCGTGCGCGTGTGTGTGCGTGCACGTGTGCATGTGCCCTGTGATGGGATGACACCTTGTCCTGAGTATATCATGCCTTACACCTTAGGCTTTCTGGGAGATATTCCAGGCCACCCATGTCCCTGGACAGGATAAGTGGATGGATGGATGGATGGATGGATGGATGGATGGATCTATCATGTTTACTAAACTGTTTGTATAAACCAAATCTCCCATTACATATGTGCCTATAAACCTAACAAAGGGGTTACAGAGACTTCGTGTTTTAACATCATAGTGGTGCACGCAGCCCTACGTGAATCACCGTGTCTGCAGCAGCCAGGGGATGAGGCCACAGGGACCTCTAACTGCTCACATTAACCCCCGTGTATATGCCTTCTGCTTCTTTGTCCACCCCCATGTGACACTCTCGTTTTGTCGTTGCTGATGTGATTATAAGATTAAACAACAGGAGTTTGAGAAGCAGAGTCTGCTCCACAGCCATGAAGTCAGCCTGTGTGGCTATTTCACTAAAAACATGACACCAAAACTTCTCTTTGAAACTATTCCTAACAAGCAGTACCCGCAGTGAGCCCAGCCTTTATCTTCACTACAGTTAATCATCGTGCATTTACAGAGTTTATACAAAACAAGTCTGTGGAAAAGGTACAGCGAAAACCTTCCTATATTCTGTCCCAGCTGTTCTTAATGACGATGTTTACAGCAAAAAAAGACACTCAAACACTTAAGAAAGGCTATGTTGTGCCCTCGTAGACAGTAGTTCAGAGGACCTTCGCCCATACTGACATGGACTTTAGAATATGGCATGTTTGCTTTTTCATTCATACGAAAACCAAAATACTGTACGACCTCATGACTGGTGTCAAAATGTACAGCATGTGTCACATTTCCAACAAGCAATATCATGTGAACTTGAAGAAAGCCATGTCAGAGGTCAGAAATTGTATCAAGAGAATAACAAATGCCATTTTCTCTTGACAGTGGGCGATTAAAATGCCAATGGATAGGTCATATTTTATGAAACACTAAAACACAAAATGGTTACAGGCCTAATGTCAGCATCATAAGAGTGATATACCATTATTCCTACCGAGGAAGGGGATAATCTCTTCATTTAATATGCTGCTTGTCTATGATAAGGGCTTGATTTATTGCTGGCCACTAGCTTGCTTCGAAACGTAATACATGCCAGACTGGCGCTTGCGGACAGCAAAAAATAGTAGTCAACTATACCGCAGTATGGTTATCCAAGGCAGCCAGCATAAAACTCTCCTTTAAGCATCGGCTACACCTGGTTGAAAGTAGTGGGAGATGTAAGGCAAGTGAATGAAGACTGAGAAACTGCAGTGCAGCAGATCAGTGACGTATAGAGTGGGGGCCACTCCCCATCCCCCGACACCGTTCCCTCTGTCACCCCAGTGCTCACGCAAAGCTCTGTGCAGCTACAACAGAGAGGATGGAGCTGCTCAAACAGATGCTGGGCGTCATCTGGAATACGTTCAAAAGGGACTCTCGAGCGGGACGGACACAGAGGACGAGGCATTAGTCACGCTAGGAAACTGGGAACTTGTGCGCTGGTACAATACACAACACTGTACTATAGTTGCTCCAGAGAGACTTGCATTTATAGTGGACAGAAGTTCTTCAGACTCTAATGATTTTGGGATACTGGGACATATTTAACTAAAACCCCCAACTTCTGCTAAAAAAAAGCCCTCTAACTTTTCTTTCTAAAATATCCTTATCTGATGGGTACTCGGAAAGAAATAAGTCAGAGTAGAACACACGTACACATCCTCCTCTCTGTACCTCAGGCAGCATACTGTCTTCAGAGTTTCTCAGAGCTGGATTTCAGCAGCTGAACATCAGACCTACTTATGGGACTAATCCAACCTTCTTAGGACTCAATAAAATGGAAAGTATGAATTGTTCATTTTAAACCATGCACTTGGTTGTCTTTACTAACAAACTAAAGTTGTTCTATTTGCACAGCCCCTCGAGCGAGCGATAAACAACTGTCACTATCCTGTCCCCGTCACTTCTTAAATTGGTCTCCAAAAACCACTTGGACAGCATATAAATGCCAACAGTCAGGCCATGTGCAATGCAGCAGTAACTTTATGATGTGTACTGATACATGCTGTTAGTCCTGTCTTATCAATTGTGAAGACTTGATTAATGGATCTCCTCTCAGCACCTCCTGGCCTGTTCCTGAACTTGCAGACGATTCAAAGGACCAGCCCAGCTCTTTGCTAATGCAAGCATCAAAACACGTTACATTTAGCCATGGATATGCTCATGATAACATGCATACAACTTCATGCTGCCTTTTATCCATTTCATTCAATTGAGCACATTCCTATTAATTTTAATGTAACTGAAGTACAAATTGTCAGGTGGCATGCAGGAAGGCAAACAATGATGAGAACATTACAAGCCTCTCCTTGTGCATTACAGTCTTTCTTCTGACCAAACCCACGCAAATATGGTTCTGAAACATATTGCTGCAACTACATTAAGTTTCCCTTTTGAAATACAGTATTTTCCTTTTGAAGAAAGCTGCTGGTCTTTAGTTTGCTTCGAAAGCAAAGACGTGTATCACGTATATTAGATTATGTCTCCAGGTGAACATTAACATTCCTTTCCATCAAATACATTTCAAACAGCCTCAGTTTAAGTGCTCTGTTGTAAACAAAATGGTGTAAACACACAGGTGGAAACTAACTGCTCGAATTACCATTACGTGTTTGATATGGAACCGATTCAAAAAACGACAAAAACGCCATACATGAAGTAAAAAAAAACACACAAACTGAAAAGCCAGTAACTTCAGCACTTAAAGCTGATTGTCAACACAAACTAAATGTACACAACATCACATGTCATGACCCTAATAACCTCTACTACTTAATACTTTGACAGCTTTTCTGTTTGCAGTGATAATGGCCTGACAAAGTGAAAAATTTGTAAAGACAGTGCTTTCACATCACCCTCCCAAGTCTCCATCCGACTCCTTTATCAACAATGTCCCTCACCTACGCATGTGCCGCTGTTCTCGCGTGGAAAATGTGCCCAGTTTTCACTGTCATTAGCCTGCCTTCCACTAAACCTGAGAATTACAACAAACACCATTTATCAGGTGTTGCAGTTGGGACAGAGACCGGAACTAGTGTGGAGTCTGTTATTCATGCTAGTTTGAGTGTAGAAGCAGCGGATCAGCAACAACAGTGCAGTCCAACAGCCTGCCAACAGGAGCGGGTCCTTCTCCAAGAAGCATCCTGAAAACTGGCTGACTGCACGCCGATCTCTGTGCCTTTCATTTATTCTAAATCCGAGCCACAATCGTTTTTATTGCCAAGTATGTTGAACATACAAGGAATTTGACTCTGGTTCTGTGGCTCTCATTGTGCTTTTCAAGTTAAAAAAACAAGAATAATGATTTATAATTATATTTACATGTAAGCAATATGGGTGAGAGCTTTATGATATGTACACTGGTTATATTTACAGCTTATTGTACTCGGGTGTTTGCTGTATCCTTTTGTACTGAAAAATATGGGCTAACTGTTCATTTGAGTGATGGCGTGGGGAAAGGAACTGCCCTTGTGTCTGACTGTTTTGGTGTACAGTGTCTTAAAGTGACGTCCAGAGGGGAGGAGTTCAAACATTTTGTGTCCAGTGTGTGTGGGGTCTGCAGAAATCTTCTCTGCTCTGCTCTTGACCTGTGAGGTATACAGGTCCTCCAACAAGGGCAGGAATTCATCCATCCATCCATCCATTTGCTATACTGCCTTATCCAGTTCAGAGTTGCGGGAAACCTGGAGCCCATCCCAGGAGGCAGAGGGCGCAGGGCAGGGGACACCCTGGGCAGGGCGCCAACCCATCACAGAGGAATTCCATAAATATAAATATAATATACAGTTTTACACCTAAAACTATCCTGACCTACGTCTAAGGGGAGTAAAATCCCACTAACCCAGACCAGATGCATCAAGGTGTTTTGCCCATTATATTAATGGCATACAGCTGTTGTCTTATTGTACAGGGCTACCCAACTCCATCCAGTAAAAGCCTTTCCAACTTTTAACAAATCAACACAAAACCACATTATTATGGGCAACAGCAAATTCAGAACAAATTTATTTATGGTAATTTTTTTAACCTTTCCTGGTATTCTTATACAAGATTATAATGCAGACAGCTGGTGCCTATTTCTAGACCCGTGCTTTCACTCAAAGCTCATTAAGCACCTTTTTACATTCACGAATGCTTGAAGCCCTGCATTCAGTCGAAGCCAATATCACCCCTAACCTCAGATCACCTCTCCTTGCCTGAAAGGCTGCTGGTCAACATCACGTTGTTTCTGGTCTTGGCCCCTTGAACATGAGACATGCTTCTTGAGGCTACAGAGCGATTCTGGGTCTTCATGATGAGTTTTTAAACTGCACTTCATCTTGTCCTCAACACATTGCTGAATGCATTTCTTAACGAGGGCGTTCTCCATAATTCTTTACGGTACCTGACAATCTGTCATATGCAATTTTGTGACATCTGTAATACATATTCATACTAACAGCCAGGTGTCTGCTTACATATCCTCCTATGCTAACCAACACATCATTTTTCTTTGTTGCCTTGTATAACTTGGTCTACTTGTACCGAAGGTTGTGGATATAAACTTTACAATGTAATTGTTACTGAAAAAGGCAGTTTATTTTACAACATAAGTTAACTGGTGTATGTCATACACTGTATGTCACACAGTGCAGCAAATCACTTTAACAGCTTACTGGCAATGTGCTTATTGATTACCAATATCAATTATGAAGTACCCTTACTGCTCTACTTTTATGTACCAACATGGAAATAGCTTCAAAGCAAGTTCATATATATATATATATGTGTGTGTGTGTGTGTGTGTGTGTGTGTGTGTGTGTGTGTGTATTACACAGTACGCTATGTCTCTCAAAAGGGGAAAAAACACTGTGAAACGGTTCCATATGTAATGCAACACTATGCATAAACAGCAATACTGTAAAAGATGTGCTGTTTATGGGTGTGTGTTATGAATGTGTTACCGAAGGGCATTTATCTGAAGGCAATCTGCTGTATTTAATTACCAAGAAAAACAATCTAATCAAGGTCTGGCAGAAACGTGCAACATCTGACAGATAAACCAGAATACTCTAATTAGTCAGACTGTATTCTGACAAATAAAGTGGAAAATTTAACAAAGAACAGATTTTTTTTTCTCACTACTTCCAAGCTTAACAAGGAAAGTAAGCTGGTGATTTTTAGGACAATTGCATTGTGGGATTGTTTGTTTAAATTAGGCTAAACATTAAATCCTGGAAAGGCACACTTTAGGAATATCTGAAAACATTTCAAATAATAATAAATAAATAGAACAAAAAAATTGTGTGTGAAAACATATATCATTTGTTACAGGGCAACCTCATGAATGAATAACAGATGTACAGCCCTATCCTGTTAGCTGATGCTAAACCGGCCCCTCCCATCCACAAGCCCGTACAAAGCCAGTATACCTAACATTCATTAGCAGTTAGCTAATTCACACAGTCGTAATCAAACTTCAACATGCCAGACACCGTGATGACAAAATTGTCACATTCTAACCTTCAGCGTAGCACTGCAACTTCACAAAGCCAGTCCAAGCTGTTATCGTTTCACATTTGGTGACAATGACATTTAAGTCAAATATTTGCCTGCATCAAGATGGAGAAAATGAGAGATCTCAGCTTTCGGTGTCATATTCAATACGTCTGAACTGCTGAACCTGAAATGTAGACAGCTGTGAGTTTAACAGGTTAGCCATCAGCACAGGTGTAATGAAACACCTGGGGTAGCCCCAGCAAAATGAACTATATCCAGGTACTGCGTGCTGTATAGGGTTTCCATATTATACACACAGGTAGATATGCTATATGGCCCTTCTTAAATTAGGTAATGTAATAGCAATGAATTCCTTGGTGCTAGTTATATCTGAACTGGAAGGAGGTGTTAGGATTACAGGGAAAAATATTTCTAGTGTCCACAAAAAGATTAATTAATCACATTTAAAACTGTAATTTAAAACCACATTAAAATGGACCAAAAAAGAGCTAAAAACTCAGTAAGACTAGATACGTATGAGGGAAGAAAAATACATAAATACCTCACCGTTACCAAATTGATAGTTGCTGACAATTTGCTTGCCTGTTTAAAACTTTCTATGTGAATCAAAGGATCTTGAAAAAAGGTGTCGAAAAACACTGGGCCAAGCGTTGACTCGAAGAAGGCAGCTGTGCCGCAATACGGCCCAGGCAAATAAAAAGCACGTAACACAATTAAACAGGGCCAGGTGACAGCAGGTCACGGAGGCACCAGCATATGTGGATCATTAGCTCTGAACAGCGTTAATAAATAAAACACAGCAAAGGCTGCAGTCCTCCACTGCCCCTCACACCGGCATTTTATTTTCCCACTTGTCACAAATGACAAGACAACGAGCCCTGATCTATATTTATGGAACCTGTGGACAAAGGGGCTGCAAGGACAAGCAAGTGAGAAACTGCACACAAAAAAGCATCAAGTTAATTAAAAAAAGGATTTTCCATTACTTTTAAAAGATACCATAGAAAAATAAATCACACAAAACCATTAAGGAAATTTTTATATAATGGCAAAGTTTCTCATAACAATAATGTCTGAACTACTGTAGATAATATAAAAACAGAAACATTTTTACAAAAGGCACAAAAATGTAGGCTATATGAAGAGAGATTACAGATGTGTCAAACACGTGGTGCGAAAATAAAAATGCAACCAGTTGAAGTCGGCTCTGTGTAACGATCACCGGCAGTGGAAGATTATGGAGGGGGAATGGAGATGTCTGTTTGTAGTAAGAGTGATTTATTTAACAAACAAGCAAAGCTACCAAATGTACACTGGAAACAAGGCATATCAAAAAGGCAAACTACAACAGATGACAGAAGCATCAGAGAAATACAGGCAAAGGAATAAAGTATACAAACTAACTATTCTCTACTCTGCAATAATAAAGCCATCCCAAGACTGACAACAATAACCATCTCTAACAACCCACAACCACTAGGGTCAAGCTGAGACCTTTTATACCATAAACCAAACAAGTGTTATCACTTTACACATAAGAAGCACAAGGGCATAGAACCAGAGAAAGTAGACAAAAAACAGAAAGTCTAGAAATAATAAATACCAGACCTGACATGAAACCTACATATCAAGAACCTAGCAAAGTAGAAATGGCAGAAAATAGACAGGACATAAACACAGGCATCATACTCTAATAGTGTAATACAGAGATACTAAATAGGCAGACTCCAGTCTGCACCCAGAACGAATTGCTGTTCATGTACATAGTTTTGGAGGTTTTGGAATTTTCTAGGATGCAGGAAAATTTTAGTAAGTGGACCTCTAATACATGTATTTGAATATCCCTGGTCTAATATGTGTAACAATAACACAAGTATAACACAGAAAGAAAAAAAGAATGTATTTAAAACCAAACAAACAGGTTTTGTATTTTTCAGTTTTCATTGTCTGAAACATGACTCAAAAATGGGTGAAAAGGACACCTACGAACAACAAAAAAAACTGCATTTTCATTTCTTTGTACAGCTGCTTTCTATAGTTCTGTTTAACCTGGTGTGTTCAGTACCCAACAAACAAACACCATTTATGTAAAACTCACAAATAAATGGAATATGCAGGTCATGATTTTCTGTATTTCCTCCAACTGCAGTTGCACAGTCACAAAATAAATTACAGATAATGTAAACATTAACTACTTTACAAGCTAAATTATATCACTTTAAAAATGAAAGCTTTCTGCAGTGCAGTACAATAATCAGGTTTGTTAAAACATGATTAAGACTGACGTCTGTCCCTGAAGTTTTAAGTAATCCAAGACGAACTACTTGCATAAACATATCTGAATGAAGATGCAGCTTCCTACAGTTCCCATAGCAACTGAGAAACTCCCTTTTGATCTTAAAACAACCAAAACAACCTATACAAAGCAAATGAAGAGACATTATTGGAAAGTGTTGCGGTCAGGTAGTAAAAAGCACTTATACTAAAGCGGTTTCTATTTGATCTTGTTTCTCGGAAGTAAATCAGGACAGTGAAGTGAAATAATAAAAAATAAAGTGAAAAGGCATCTATAAGTGAAAAGATTAATGGCAACTGTGTTATTAACCCAGCCAATGGGCCTTATACCAGCGCACATAACCACAACATGCCCACGACATGGCACCAGCAAGGCTCAGAGCAGGGCTGTTAAACTGGGCTGGGAGGTAAGATGTGTGAGCTTTAGTGTTGTAGCCCGTCCTGAGCGTGGTGTCATGTGGCACCCAGCCAGTGAGGAATCGGGGGCTCTAGTGGCAGCATGCAGAGTGTAAAGAAACGAAGGCTGGAAACAAAGGGGGGGGGGGATTTCACTCGTGTTTTATACCATCTGAGGAAGACATACATGATTTATCCAAGAGCACACACGGCATCTGCACTGCCACACATGTGGATGCTGTTCTGTTCAGCACCATCAAAGAATCAGGACAGTGTCACAGTGTCACCATTACAACACAGCAAGAGGCATAAATACGGATATCAAAGTTCATCTTAAGTCCGGATTTTTCCATTTGGCAAAGGCAGTCAAGTTGCATTTTAGCAGCTTTTCTCGTGGTGTCTTTCTAGCCACCTCTCGTGCATCCCTTTCACAGTTACCATGGACACGTGACTCATTATACAATCCCAGTATCTGCGCCAAACGAGGTTTGTTTGCTTCTGCTCTCCGGGAGCACGCGCAGTGAAACGCGCGTCAACAACAGAGCGAGACAAAGCGCCGCTGGCACACCGCCAAGTGACACGTTTATTTCCCCTCAACAAAGAATTAATCTGTACAACACTCAAAAGATTACAAGAGAATTTAAAAAGCAATACACAGTCTGAAAGCAACATAAGCCGTTAAGGTTAATAGGAACAAAAGGCTCATTGGGATCACCTTATTATCGCAATAGACCAGGCAGTGATCGCATTCTAACAGCTGATGTTTGGTGATTTTTGTATAAGTATATACCAAGTATAATTTCTAGACTGACATACATAAAATAAATAAAAGAACTAAAACCAATAACTGATTTTGCCATGATTTTACCATACATGTGTATGTGTTGAAAAAAGTGTAAGAAAAGAGTGTTCTGCAACCTTCGTGTGTGCTCACCCCAGATCCACTCGTACCTATGACAACAGGAGCTGTTAGTGTCTTTGCAAACTAATGCCTGGGCGGAAATGGCTCAACTCTCTCTTCTGCTCTGTTTCATTGTAAGTGCTCTAGTAGAACGCTAGAAAATAGCTGCCAAGCTTATACCTTGTGTGGTTGTGTATACTGTGTGTACCATATATATATATATGATCTGGATCTCGAAAGGCCTAAATGCAGAAACCTGAACTATTCACATGCAGAAAGAGGCTTGCTTTTTCCCTCATTAGCAGGTCAGTCTGGGTTTTATTGGATGTCCAACACAATGAACGAGGCCCACAGTAACCCTGGCTCACAGGAACATTTCAGCCTTTTAAACCACTGAACTGAGGGAGAAAATTGCACTATAAATTATTATGGAATTCCAGGCTACAATTACATTCGGCGAAGCCTTAACGGTTCTACTCAGCAAAACCAGCAGTTGCCCTGCCTGCTGAAATCAAAAGAGGAAGGTGTGGTAATTAGGAAAATTGGCTCCGTTTAAAAGCACTTAGCACTAGTACATGCAGCAAAGGTAAAAGGCAAAAACAGCCACCCTCTCATCCCTAAAGGACTGCACCACTTTTATATACTCGGTTCAATCAGTTCCCTTCTCAGGGGAGAGAAAAGAAACACACACACACACAAAATTTTAAAAAAGTTTTGAGAAACTCCATGCAATAGACATTCCCGCAGATGGGGTTGTCAATTAGCACTCCAATTAATTAATGTTCTTGCAGCTCTTGCACCTCATGCTACAGAGGTGTGAGGAAGAATCAACATCTATCACCTTAAAAATACCTATTTTCAGGGCATCATGAAAGAGTAAAAGGTTATTTGCTATTAGATTCCCAACAGAGCACGAGTTGTGAACAGGTGTAAACAATTTTTCAGTCATAACATTCATAAACAGGTTATTGAAACAGATGCAGTTCCTTGAAAATGGAACCTGATCTCATGCGGTTTTATCTGAAATGAATAGCGATATAAAATAAATATACACACAAATTTCTAAACATGCCATAAACTCTTCTACTTTCAAATGTAATATTCCAGAAAAATGCCGTACTCACAATTGTAAGTTTTCTCCCCTCTGTTATTCATATACCTTGAGTATTCTAGTCTGGTGAAATCTAAAATGGATCTCCTCAGCAATGGAAGGAATTGCCACAAAGCATATGAATTCTGACAACCTCTGCTACATTCCAAGACAGGAACCGTTTAAGTTTTGCAAGATGGGTTTAGAGTAAAGAACACAACAGATTCAACCACACTACCTGAATTTATTTGTGGAAAACAAATGGCAATACATTCAGCTTCATATAAATTAAAATTAGACCACAGGCCTATCTTAAGGGGGCACGGTGGTGTGATGGTTAGCATTCGCACCTCCAGGCCTGAGGTTTGATTCCCACCTTGGGTCTGTGTGTGCGGAATTTGCATGTTCTCCCTGTGCTTGGTGAGTTTTCTCTGGGTTTCTCCCACAGTCCAAAGATAAGCAGGTTAGGTTGATGGGTGTGTCCAAATAGCCCATATCATGTATGTGCATGCCCTGTGGTGGGTTGGTGCCCCACCTTGGGTGTTTCCTGCCTTGGGATGGGCTCCAGGCTTCCTTGTGACCCTTAACTGGATGAAGTGGTTTACAAGATGACTGACTATCTTAAATGCTAAAAACAAAAAAGCCAAAACAAATAAGCACTTCAAACATGTTCTTTCTTTTCACATTTGGAAATTGTTTTTAAGCCTGGCACATTTAATTTTGTACCCACTGCAAAACCAATTATTTGAAATTAATAAATTAAAGGAAATCCAATATAACGTGGCTTTTACTGGGTTCAAGTTCATAAACACTGCAGCCTTTGCAGCCTTTCAAGATGTCTCCTACCTCGAGCAACGAAGACCAATCACTTTACTTAACCACGTGTGGCATTCCTGTGCAGGTTTTCTGTGCCGCATACGGAACATCGTCTTCACAGACCAGCAGGTGGTATGTTTTGTTAAACTCTGTGTGGGTTTCTGAGCAGGAAGTAGATCAATTTTTCATGCAGTCAACATTTAAACTTCAGGTCTGCAGGGTCAAAACAACAAGGACTTCTGCGCCATTGATCTTGGTGGGAGAAGAACCTGGCTTTAAAAATACTTGTTTTTCTACTTTCTCACTATACTAACAAGGCCAAACATTGTGTGTGTGTGTGTGTGTGTGTGTGTGTGTGTGTGTGTGTGTGTGTGTGTGTATGCACATACACATACACACACTCACATACACACACTACCATTTATTTACAGCTTTACAGCACACATACACACAGCACCTAAAATTTGCATAAACATCAAGTTTGAATGTTGCTGGAAAGTGTCACTTCCCTGAGTAAACCGCAGTATAAAGGGACAAAGTAGGAAGGCACAACACAATCCTGACTCCCTTCTTCAGCCCTTTCTCCCAGAGTGAACAGGAAATTTTAAAAAGTAGATATTCTAAGAGAACCGAACTCTCACAGTTGGGAAACCACAAATGAGTCACGACTAAAGATGCCACTACTGTCACAAATCAAAAACCTGTCCTCGTTTTTCCAAAATATCTATCAGAAATCTGTGAGACAATTTGCAACCCCACGGAAGTTAGTGCTCCTTGCTCCACTGATTTACGGATGTTTTACGCTGCAAGAGTGCCCGTGAACAGACGTGAAGTGGTCCATTTCAAGCCATCAGCCAGTAGCAGAAATATAACTGAACAGTGATAAATAAAAGGACTGAGATTTTGAAAAAGAAATGTGTTTACTCCAAAATGTTCCTTCACCACATGGTTTTTACCCTTCATTTCCATAGCGTGGCAGGGTGATGAGGGTGGGCACAGTCACCCACTTCCAAGACAGGCCACAATACCTGAACAAGACACACTCTTAGCTCAGAGTGCAAGCAGATTGTGATTTTCTGGCTGAGATCAAATTGTGCCTCTGATGTGGATGCTCGCCCCCTGCTGGTGGATCATATTTCAAGCTGTTCTGAGGCCAGACTGTGCCTACCTACTGGCCCTGCTCTGAACTGTTTCAATGGCTTCAGTTCAACCCTGCAGACATTAAAGCAACATGTGTGAACAAAAGTCCTAGCTTTCCTAATCTCTTAGGGACTGAAAAAACTGCCATATCCTGGGTTGCACGGTGACGGAGAAAATGTTTAAGGACTTGTCACAATACAGCTTGTAAAATGTCGCACTACCATAGCTAAAAATAATCAATTTATAGATGTACATAAACAGACTGCACCTTCGACCTGGTAACAGGCGTTGATGTGAAGACATCAGCAAGGTGTATTTTAACATTCTTCAGCATTAAATGGTTTAGTACATTAAGCAATCTTTTTTATCGGAGAAAATTTGTCCAGGTGAAAAGGGAAAGGCAAGAAAACATTCCAAAAATATGCATCATCGAGGATGTCCAAAAGAAACAGGTGACACTGAACGAACTCTGCCTGTGAGCTCAGACTACCCCTGCCACCTGACATGACTTGCTTTTAAACCTCATGTTGGAAACAGCACAGGATAGACAATCAGAGAGCAGGAGAGAGAGAGCTGTGTGTCATTGGCCCAGTGGGCCTAAATTACTGTACAAAAAATCCCATAGGTTTTACGTTTCTTCAGAAATTTGAAAGGCAACATCAAGTCATTTGCACCCAATACTGTATATTTAATTAGGTCATAATATTTCTTATGACAAAGCAGCAGGTAAAATAATATTAGTTTTTGTTTAAAAACGTTCTAATGTGATAACCTCTTTGACTTGGTTTGGAATAGACTAGCAGAGAGGTTTATTCACTCACACACACACACACACACACACAAGACCATGAGCCCCTCAAGCATTTGGTGTTATTCATCAATTATGCAGCCAAGGATGCAGGAGAACTTGTATTAAGCAGCTGTGCTTACTTTCAGGGAGGCTCAGTCCACACAGGCATCAAGAGAGACTACTGCTGATAGGGTCTTGAGCTGATGAGCACAAGGTTAGCTTCTGCAGGCTAATCAGGTGACACAGAGGAACAGGGAGATTAGTGCACATGCACACAAAGAGACACACACACACTTCTTATTTTAAGAATTTTGAAAGCAAATTGAGAAAGAATAATTAAGGAGAAAGAAAAAGCATTTGAGTTCAGAAGGTATTCCAAAACTTTGTGTTATCATCAATGCAGGCTAATATCTTCTCAAAATTTCTCCCTACAGAAATGAGGAAAACTACTTGGACATACAGACTGGATAACAAACAACAGCTGAACACCCTAAAATCTATACATTTTGCCTCCAGCTAGATAGAGCTCATACCTCAGGCAGCAAATTTTTAAACCTCTACCCCCCTTCCCTCTTATATAATTACACAAATGTCACACACACACAAAAGTGTGTCACAAAGCAAGCAAAACAGGTCCTTGTCCAGAAGACCACAGTTTCTGGGTGGGCATGCTCCATTAGGTAGCCACTCAGAACCATCCGACCGATACCAGCAAGGCAAATTTGATGTTTTCACCAAGTAATAAGCATTTGCCTTGTACTGTGAAGTATTATCGATTTCCTTACAAAGCTGGCTTATAAAACTAGAAGAATAAGCACCAGAATTCCCACAAATTGAGGTTCTGCTCTTAGGTTTCACTCAATAAAGTGAAAGAATGAAATGTGCAAAGCCATTGCCCTGAGTCACCATCATCATGCTTGAATAAGATTTACCCAGCAATATTATTGTCTTCTCAAAATACAGACAACAGACCTAAATCCAAGAGGGAGGTTATGGAGTTGCGCAATTCAAACTTTGCATATTTGATTATGCGGACCAAAGTATCTAAAAACAGAACTCCAGCTGCTACACAGCTTGCTGCAAAACAACTGCCGGGCTTACGCCGCTCAGGGAAACTTGCATGTAACAAGGGCCTTCATGAAATGCAGCCTTCACCGCTCACCAGCTTCTTCCTGTACGAAACCCAGATAGAATTTAATAGCCTCAAAACTGGCACGGCTTCACAGAAGCTTTGCAATTATGTTGCTTGTGTTGGTTCAGCGAGTGAGTGGGGCGCCTCGGAAGATGTTTCTGTCAAAACAGTCACGGCGGGCAGGGCGGAGAGCTTCGGGAACAGACTATGCTGCTGCAGGATCGATGTTCTTTCAGCGTGCAGGTACACAACTTTGTAGGTTGATAGAACGTCAAGCTGGAGTGGAGGAACAGAGGAATGGTACCACTGCTGCCCCTTCGCAGTGCAGACAGACGGCAGAGAGCACTAAAAGCTATCCCATGTTAATTCTAGCTTGCAGGGCTTCTCCAAGCACAGGAAATTAAGATATATAAGTTGTTGCCTCTATCTTATGGTTCAAATGGGTCCTATACAGACCTTCACAACAAATGTAAGACTACTCATGACTGCATTTTGGGGGGAAAAAGATCAGGCCATCAAAGACAAAACACAGATCAACCTCTTGATCTTTCCCTGAAACAGCTGGATTAGTCGGCAGGGATCAAGGTAATGTTTCCCCTGCTGTTAAAAACACAGCTCAACCCCTGCTGCTGCAGTAAATGAAAGCACTGCACCAGAAAAACAGCACTAGGCATGCTATCAGTGTTCTCTTTCTGGGTCTAGACACCTGGACCGTGAAGTGGGTGCACAGAGTGCCCGCTGATCCCTGTGACACCTTGCAGGCATCCAATCAACCCACCTGTTCTTATGGCTGAAAACTATATCCATAATACATTAGTAAAGTCAAACAGTTAAGTGTGGACTTTGCCTTTCAAATGGAGTCATCCAATAAAAATAAGTAAATAAAATAAAAAATCTGTTCTAATAGCATTGTGCACACCAAAAACAATTCTAATGAGAATTAAATGCTGCAAATCTATATTCCTAATGCAAACAACATCTGCAACATTAAATTTGAATTAATTAAGGTTTTGCTAAATCTAAAATAATATGTATGCAAAAAAGTAATCAGAAACACAGCTGAAAGGACTATTGTCTGACGGGGATTATTTCAGTTACAGTCAGAACACCACCCGTATAAATATATTACATCTCATTAGACAACCTGCTCAACCACTGTAAAATGTATGCTATAGATATACTGTAACAATATAAAGTAATAAAAAAGTAATTATACGGGCAATGTAAGATTTTAATCATAAAGTTAATTTCATTGTTGTGGTATAAAGTGCATTCAAATGTTATTCTATTAAAAGAGAGCAAATGTTTTCGCAGACATCAGTAAATGGATGACGAGATTAACAGGGACTGAAAATTAATTGCACTACTGTAAATGTGACGAGAATACGGAGCGGACGCCTCTCCGCAGAAGAGCACAGAAGAAGGAAGGAGGAGAAGCACAACGGACACAAAGTCAGCGGTCCCCCACATATTGTACTGTCCTCCCAAAAAATACAGACCTGTGTTTTGTCAACTGGACCACCGCTGATTTTTATTTCTTCTTGTTAAGGGTTTCAATTAAACCTATCTTTAGGGGAGCATCACAGGTGTCCAACTGTTGAAAGCAAAGGAAACACTGACGCATGACAGCGCGATTTGATTATGTTAATTAGGGTTAATGCGTTACCTGCTAAATACTGGATGATAATACATACGGTGACATGCATCTACTGAGACACAGTTCTTCAAAAAAGTCAGAGCGGCTACATACCATCAACTTCAACAAGCAAAAAACAAGGTTTTACATTCATTCGGCTTCTACAGAAAGAGCAGAAGGTGTACAACAAGGCGGGGCTGTCTGGTGCTGATATAACGATGCTGGTCACCTCCACACAAAGTTATATTTGAAATATAAAGCAGAGAGAAGGCGCGGGATAATGAAACGTGCCGTTCCCTGGGGGGGTTAATCCTTACAGGTTCTTTAGTCCCACACATTACGCCCCCACTTCACCTTCTCGTGGCAGCGCTCCCTTCTTTAAATGCTTGATGGATGCTGCACAGTGGTGGTGAAGAGTCCCTATTCCATCGTGTCAAATTGCTTAGGTGTCTCGAAAAGCTCTTTACAAGTCTAATGCACCATTATTACGATAAAACTGAATTCCCATCAACAGCTAACTCAATGTTGCCGTATTTCCTTGATTTATTGCTTAATTTCATAAACCCAAATTTAATGAAGCAATAAGTCAAATGTCAGGTCCGCAAAACTCCTGCATTTATTAGAAAATGTAATAAAACACAGGAAGACTTGCTCTTCGAAGCATAACAGACTTCCACCCAAAGAATGCTGGACATCGACTGCTCCGAGTTTTGCGGCGCTCCGCTGTAAGCATCATCTCAAAGCTATTCGTGCGATTACCCCGGTGCGCTGAAACCTGGCAAAGTGTGCAAAGGTCTGCACTTCGAGAAATAAGTTATGGGCGGACGCCGAACTCGAAACGGTTCAAACTTCTGCATGACAAAGAGCTGCACGGGTACCTGTGACAGGTAACCGCTCACTAACACAACAAGGCTATTTCCAATAAGAGGCAGCGTTCACCAGCATATGAATGAGGATCCATTACTCAGATCCTCTTAACCTGCGCCGCAGTTTCGTGATTTATTTTCCATATAATCGCACGCCCTGTTGTGGTTTAACCCATACATAAACAATGCAGTTACTGCCCAAATGAATGAGTTGACCACACAAGGCTGCCCTTGCCAGGAAATACAAAACGAAACGCATTTAAGATTACTTTTTGAAGAAAAGCCAAGGTCACAGTTTGATAAATGATTTAAATATAATTTCCATTATACCTGAAAATCTGTTATAAAAATGTGCCCTCTGAATTTTACTAAGAATTTGTGCTTTTCTCGTCATAACTTTTTAAACGACATGAAAATATATTGCATTTCACAATAAAATTTCCTGAATTTTTGTCACTGGGGCGAGTTTCTTGATTGCCTGTCATGTTTGTCAACCTAAAATTATGTAATCTTGAAGTCTCAGTAAATCATAACAATATCTTTTCTTTTTGTTAGTAATGCAATGACAGCTTTTTAATGTTAAGAGATAGCATTCCCACAGCAGTCTCCGTAGATCACTGTAATTAATGCTGCTGGTGCTGCTGTACCTCAGGCATCGTTGTGTGACTGCTAGCATTTGTATTATGTGCTAACTCCTCTCTGTAATCCTTCTCTACCCATACATCTAGCCGGTACCCAATAGTATGCCTTGTTAGAGTCACTTACAACCAGTATATCCCCCAGATGTGACCTTCGCCCAAGGAATCCTGTAAGCCTACAGAGACCTACATCTGGGACACAGACGGACTTCATATTGCCATTTACACTGATACTCTCCATTATTAACTTTGCACTCTGTAATGTTAGTATACCCAGGTGGGGCGGGGCAGCCAGTCAACCTTGGGCCCCCAGAGGTTTTTTTTTTTCTCCACACTGTGAAGTTTTTGGTTCCTGTCCTCCGTTGTCTCCCGGTTTTAATTTAATCATCCACCTGCTGTTAATTGCTTGTATCAGCTGTAATTTCATCCTGTAAAGCTCATTGAGGCAACTCGTTGTTGTCACGTCCCGCCTACCATACCTCATGTGTCCACCAGATGTCCCCTTTCCTGCCATGTTTCCCTTATGTAATTTAG